>CAKALU010042445.1:0-10780 GCA_916700995.1 Hozukius guyotensis
AATTATCAGATTCAGACTTCAGTATCAAAAGTAATCCAGGAGATTTGTCTGTTCATCCATGGTAGTGCCAACAGGAACTGCTAGTAGCTAATCCATACGACTCTCCATGGTGCAGATTCAGTTTAATGGAAACAAATACTAAAGGCTGAATAAAAACACAGAGGTCAATATAAAGTTTAATATTCACACCTTCCATGTATGGATTTATCATGTGCCAGTGGGCCCCTGCGCACTAAATCCCTACATTTGTGTGAGGCTAGAAAGGGAAACCTCCATAGTAGTAGACTATCAGACTGATAGCACCGTTTACAACATTGAGACTGTCTCCCTCCCCCAGCCTTTTACTCACAAATTCCCTTTTCCAAAGAAATATGTGAACCACAAAAATCGGATAATCATCCCTAAGCACCTGATCAAGTTTTACAAAACACAAGACCAGAGGAAATCTTAGTTGTATCACCACACCGTCGCGTACGGTTATTTTTTTTTGTATGTTGGATTGTCTATGTTGTGTTTTCATTATGTTGTTACTCTGTACACATGACATCTATCGCATGTCTGTCCATCCTGGAAGGGGGATCCCTCCTCTGTTGCTCTTCCTGAGGTTTCTTCCATTTCTTCTTTTTTCCCTGTTAAATGGTTTCTTTTGCTTCTTGTGGGGAGATCTTCCACTTAAACTATGATTTGCCTCCCCCACACCACTGCCTCATCCCAGGCTGACTCCAGGTTTCCCCGTTCTTAGCAGCTGGCCGACATGACAAAGGGATCGTGACTGCTGCCCAGATGAAGTGTCTGTGACTCACCACTTTCCCCGTACTTCCTCCCTACGTAAGCTTGGTTTTATCATGAAACGCTGTGCATTAGTGAGCGGCTGAGTATGTGTGTGTTACTCTTTTTGACAGACTAAGAGGGAGGGTGACTAGACGGATTTACGCAGCATCTCCGAGGAGTTGGAGTTACAGAACAAGGGAGAGTGTGCAAGTGGACCACACAGTCAAGAGACAAAATATCGTCATCATGAGTATGTAGTATGAGGGAGAACACGTACACTAAAATTACTTTGAACTACTTGCATATTCTTATTTCATTTTAGGAGGAAATATAGTACTTTTTACTCCACAACATTAATCCTACCACTTTAGTTACTAGTTACCTTTCAAATTAAGATTTTTTCATTTAAAAACATATGTTTAACTTGTGAATTTCAACACATTGTTAAAGATTAAACTTAACCAGACAAACCTTTTGGCTTTGTAAGCCATTACAAAAACAAATCTGTGTCTAGTTGAGCATCTTGTCAGGTCTCAGATGGGTCGTTAATCAAAACCAGTTCCACCTCGAGCAGCTACAACAGTAAAATTCTACTTACACACTGATACATTACACTGTGTTACGATTATCTAACAATGTCATATAGAATAATGTATTAGTCATATATATATACTATATATACTTATACTTAAGTATGTTTAGCTGATAATGCTTCTGAGCTTTTAATTAAGAGGGATTTTGAATGCAGAACTTTCACTTGTAATGGAGTAGGCTATGGTTACATTGTTGGTACTTAAAAGTTCTCTACACCAGTGGTTCTCAAACTATGGTACACGTACCACTGGTGGTATGCGTGCTCTCTCTAGTGGTGCACGGAGGAATCTCTATCGATTCCTCTTATTGATGCTTTCCCACAGTTACGCATGCACAATGATGCGTACGCACGCTGTATCATGTTTCAGTTTGTTTTGGACCGGAGACACGGTGAAGAGAAAAAAAAGCACTCAACAGCATCACGCTATTACACTTGAGGGGACGCACCCTATTTTCCCCTGATAAAGCAACACTGTGAACAACAAATCAGTGTTGAAATCAGCAGGAGGAGAGTTAGTAACGTTACCTGTTAGCAGCACAGTCCTGTCTGGTTAAATACCGGAGATACGAACGTTAACGGGGGTGCCATTGAGTTATTGTTATGAGGCGTTATGCAAACAACCACTATAGATGACAATAACAAAGTACAGTACAGTACTGTGTACAATACCCTCCCTGCCCCGAAAAATAGGCCTTTTTGGACCTGCAGTGCATGTTTTTATATTTTGGCATGCTGGGGGATTCTCCGTTTTGTTAAGTTTTGTTAATGGAAACATTACTACCCAAAACAGTCAGTCCTGTACGGTTAAAAAACTCCTGCATATAATGTCATTTTCTTAATAATATGCTGCTATAATAAATGCTGAAAAATAAGTGTGCAGTATGTTTTCTATAAATTAATGTAGTGATAAAATAGAGGTTACGTCTGACAGAATTATTTTGGCACCCCGGCAACAATTTTGGTTTCTCATGTGGCCCCCCAGGAAAAATAATTGCCCACCCCTGGTCATAATGGTGGTACTTGGAGAGTCAGATATTTTTTAAAGTGGTACGTGGTGTAAAAAGTTTGAGAACCATTGCTCTATATGATATTCAGCCCATTAATATAGCAGCAAACAACTATTGTCTATGTAAAGATATAGAGGAGTAATGTCTACCTGAGCAGAGAATGAAGTCTCTCTCCCTCTGTGTGTGTTGTAGCTAATCCGAGCTCGGAGCATGCGGCATGCAGCATGTGGCCCAGCTATGTCAACAAAGCATGCTTTGTTGACATAGCTGGGCCGGCTGCAAGTGCATGTGAGCGTGCCCCACTGGCTAGCTCACAGCCGCCGCTCTTCACTGTGCTCATACTGTAGTTACAGCTGATAACGCCGTCCCAACTTACGGCGTCTTTGCAGAAGCGTAGCGCCCACCCCCCCTCAGGTTAACACTGTTCTAGCAGCTCTGTCAGCACCGTTGCCGTTGTTTGTATTAGTGCTGTTAGCACCATGTTGAGAGCCGTGTGGAGGCTATAGAAGTGCCCTGAACTTCGGATTTAGCACCATTAAAGTAAAAGATCTATAAGGTACTTCTTCTATCACTGCTCTCGTTCAACACTTTTATTGTATCAATGTCTTCAATCCACTAACAGCTTCATGGACAGGCCAGTGTTTGACTCACTCCTGCCAGCTGCTGTTCGCCTCAGTGTTTATGTTGTTTCTAGGGGGAGTAGGTCAGTTCAGATCTGTGTGATGTCTTACACCCATTTTACCCATGGGAGAAGGAACGCTGCTGGCTTCAACTATGCGTGTATACGCTGTGGTTTCTGGCATCCACACTTTGGTATCCTGTATGGAACCATTCCATCTTAACTCTTTCTTCACATGAGGAGTGAGTTCTGTCACAGCAGGCCGCCGCAATGAGAAATGTACTGTATGTGCGTGACTGCTATACTGCTGCATTTACATTTACTTGTAATGAAAAGCACTATATAAATAAGATGGCCTTCCATTACCTTGCTACCTAAATAATTAAAAAAAAAGTTGGGAAGAAAGTGTTTTAAACACAGTTACAGAATGCAATCCTGGATTTTGCAGACTTTTCCAATATTATTATTCAATTCAATTTTTAAAATTGAATAGCATACCTTCCGCCACAGGGCTTTGCTTATATTATCAACATTCGATAAGGTGATAGTCCCATTGCCACAATGGAGAAGCCTTCCCCTGAATAACTGGGCATGTTGCAGAGTTCCTCCTTCACAATTCTTTGGCAAATTTTTCTTGGACGCTACCCACATAATCAGCTGTGCTGCTCATCCCACAAATGCATGATCCTTACAAGTTGGACATCATTGTGAAGGTAAATAAACAGGCTTTCCAACAATGTAAAATACAATGCCAATTAGCATTCTAACAACAGAGAAATAAGCCACCAAACACAAGTTTCCGAACTTTTTTTTCCCAGTTTATATTCGATTTGAAACTACCTATCAGGCGGTAAAACTCTTCGAGCATTAGGGTAAAGATCTCTCATTCCTTCTTCTACGATGGCTTCCACAGCTGTGAACATACACCGCTGTCATCCACCAGATATATGTCTGTATAGCTGACTTGCTTTGGTTGTATAACAGTTGAGATGCAGAGTAACGGGTCAGCGGTTTGTCTTATACTGCAATGTATCCAGCAGATGAGCTAAGCGGACCAGGACTCCGTGACAGAGCCCAGGAGGTTTTACTGGAACATCATAATCCCGAACACCCGGGTCCACCCAAGTCCTCCCATGTCAGAGACACAGGGTGGCCTTTATCTGCTGGGAGCACAGCGCAGCTGGACCCTGCAGAGGCTCGGCCCAACATGCGTAAGCAACAGTGACAACACGTATTAGCACAAACACATGTTTTGTTCACACATGGAGACACACCTCATCTTTTCACAGCCAAACACAGCTGGACCACCTCCTGATTTTAATTTCCCCCGTGACACATTCAACATCACAACTGTACATTTTCCTAAAAACAAAATGGTTTATTTACACTTAATTGGATGATAGACTGGATTATTGTTCATCAGGATATCGATCCGGGATGAAGCTGATGGTAGCAGCGTTAGGAGCGTGACCGCCAGGAGGAGGTTTGTTACAGTAACACAGCTGAGCTTTAACACTCAACATGTGTTAGCTGTGACTGATGCTACTAGCACGCATACAAAACACACAAACAATTACATGTATCATCCTGTCAGTGTCATCTGCTGTTGAAAGAACAAAGGTTCCTTCCTGACCACAGCTACATGAAAACAGGCCAAATCACTGAGGGCCCAGATGTCTCTTATTATCTAACTTTAAAGCAAGGAATCTCTGTCTGTCTGTCTGTGTGTCATTTGCATATCTCAACAACCTTACATCCAATCTATTTCATACTTGGCGGATGTATTGCTGGCTACCCAAAGGAGTGCCGTGTTGAATTTGGTGCAATTTGGACATGCGAGACACCGCAGCGCACTGACTACAGTTTACTTTTGCTGCTGGACGCGGGATAGAAAAACGTTACAACCAAATTCTTCTTCACTTCCCTGGAGTCAACGAGCAGTGAGCGGCTCTCAACAACAGCACTTCCGGGGGGAAACAAGCAATCGGCCAGCTCCGCACGGCGGCCACGCCCCAAATGGGCACTGCACTAGTAATCTTGTATGAGATGAAATGGATGACACTTCATTGGTTTTCCAATATCAATTTCTTTGACTTTTCCCAAGCTTTTTCTATGGAGCTGTAGAATGAACCCAGTCTGAGATATAAAGGACTCTTTCTTCTCCAACACATGAACCAATCAATCACTCACAGGAAATGTAATATTACGAATGAGCTTGTAATGTTGCATTTAAACTATATGAAACACTTCAGCTGTTCCATTCTGCACTCATGCTCACTGCCTCCGCCCATTATCACCACAGGACTGTACCCACATTTAACCATACAGTGTCAATGTCATGCTCAACTGACACAGTTTTAGAGGACTCCCTGTTACTCTATAACATTATAATGCCTGTTATTTGCAGTTAAGTTCCACTCTTGTTTGTGTCTTTTTCTAAAACTGGTATTTATTTTTTGCGGGGGGGGGGGGCTTTTTGTTTTGACAGATCAGTTTTGAATATGATATTAATGAAGTGCATTAACGTAACAGAATATTGATTCATATTTGATCAGCGTTGCCTAGTTTGACCGTTTGGTTGGAGTTTGCGAGTGATTGACAGCCGGCTCTCATAGACGGCAGCTGGACAGCAGACCTCAGATCAGCTTTTACTGCTTGTTTTCCTCCGGTCTGTGAAGTCTTGCAGATGCCGT
The DNA here is from genome assembly GCA_916700995.1 of Hozukius guyotensis. Classification (NCBI taxonomy): domain Eukaryota; kingdom Metazoa; phylum Chordata; class Actinopteri; order Perciformes; family Sebastidae; genus Hozukius; species Hozukius guyotensis. Next base: position 5,686 of record CAKALU010042445.1, read on the forward strand.
GAAGGAGCACCGGAGGACACAGAGGGACATGATTTTTTTCAGGTTACCTGTCTCATGCACTACTGTCACGATATAGCATAACTTTTTTTAATCATATTTGCTCCAATCTCGCCTACTTCAGCTTTAATGAAAACAAAACTTTGTTTCATCTCTTTTGTCAAGATAAGTTAAAGGAATTCCTGAGAGCCCAGAAATGTTATTAAGAGTGTTTCCAAAGAACAAGACAAAGAAAAACTGACACTGGTGAAATTGAAACTGAAAATACAAAATGATCTAACATGCCTTATACAACCCGGAAACAAATTTACGTATAGGCCGATAAGCCGAGTTCATATTGGTCCTGAAACACAAACAAACACACGCACTTGCTCCACCCAGCCTGACTACACACACACACACACACACGCACACACACCAAACACGTCAGGACTTAAGATCTGCTAACAACCCAATTACTAATGAAAGCAAGGTGTGAAATAACGGAGACGTGTGTGCTTGGCTGCAGGCCCAGACCAAAGATTAAACTCAGGCTACAGACCATCAGCCACACACACACACACACACACACACTGTAGGGAGCTGCCACATGAAAACACAGGCTTGCTGTGTGTGTGTGTGTGTGTGTGTGTGTGTGTGTGTGTGTGAGCTGCAGTGTGGATACATTCTGCTTTCATTAGGGAGTGTTATGGTTTCTTTGATTTCTAATCTCCCTCTGTTATTTCAACACACATGTCACTTGCAAATATGTTTTGTGTTTCAACACAGTGCATGTCATCAGTCACTTCAGAGAAAGCTATCTGAAGTTTTAGGAATACAGTCCAGTGGCGTGTAGGCAGAAATCACAGTGTGGGGGGGCACAGAGAAAATCAGGTGGGCCTGTCCCGTCCAAGACCAAACATCTACTGATAGGATTCTGAAAGGAAGATGTTAACCACAACAGGCCATGCACCACAGTTTAATCCTACAAGCCTTCATCATCATCATCAGAGGTAATGTTACAGGCACCTGATGTGTATATTTATCTTCTTATATTCTTCTTATATTATCCTCTTTATCTTTTAATGTTTTTATGTTTTTATGACTGTTTTAATTATGTCTTAATGTTCTTTTGCACTTTGCCGCTATGTTCTTGAATGTCTATGTAAAGCACTTTGAATTGCCCTGTTGTTGAAATGTGCTATACAAATCAAGCTGCCTTGCCTTCTTTCCTCACTCTTGTTCAGATTTGTTGACCTTGTTTTTAGCTGCATTTCTATTTCCGTCGTACAATGAGAGCAAAATAACCAGAATCAGATTCCTGGTAGCCTGATGTGTGTAGGTCTACTCATACCTGTCCATCTGATCCAACAAGACAAACAGAAACAGCATAGCATAGCATAGCGTAGCGTAGCATAGCCTGGCACAGCGGCCACATATTCACACACACACACACACACACACACACACACACAGTTTAATCAAGCTTATGGATAAATCACCTGCATTAACATTAAAAAATACAATTTAACATAGCCTGGCACGGCGGCCACATATTCATACACACAGCTGGCAGTAATATCAGCATAAAATCCAATTTGTACACCGAACATAAACTATACCCAATAAACAATAATAATGAAATAATAGGCCATTAGTCCATAATTATAGATGATCTTACTTTTGATGATTCCAGCAGGAGACGACGGGGCTTCTTGGTGTTGAACCCTTTCAAAGGTGAGCAGGGACAAAGAGTTCAGTCTGATGAGATGCCCTGATGCCAGTTTTTATCACCAGTAGGCCTTGTTATGGGCACACCCCCAGACCGAACCCACACCTCCTGCCAATCAGAGAGAGAGAGAGCACCTATATGGGAAACAAAGATCCTCACAAGACAAAGACACTCACTCTCACATAAAAACACAAACACATTTCAATATACGGTTGAGAATGATGGCTGAACTTCTTCCTCCTGCTCTTCAGGCTTCTGTTCCTCAGTGTACAGGTGTTTCCGTTTAACAGGTGACAGTGTTATCAAGCGCAAGCACAAGCAACAGGACGCTGACTTTCGTTGACTTAACGGCCACAGGTGTCGCTGTTAACAAGCAATTTCTGATTGTTACAAACAGTCCCTTTAACTAGCAAAAGTGGAGTTGGATACGCCCTAAAATCACTTGCGCCATGCACTTTAGACCACGCACTATAGATTGTTTAAATAGGGCCCGGAGAGAGTTCCAGAGTTTAAGAAACCACAACCTCATAAGCACAGTCCCAACAAACCCTGACCAGAGGACCTTAGAGACCTGCTGGTGATGTAGGGCTACAGTAGATCTCTAATGTAGGCAGGTGCCTGACCATGCAGTGCTCTGTAAGTGATCACAAAGAACCTTGAATTGGATTCTGAATTTGATGGATGGCCAGTGAAGAGAAATCAAGGTCACAAGACCTTTTGGAAGACCTGGTCAAAAGCTCTTTTTGGACTCGCCAAACCAAGCCAAATGAAATTCTCCACAACTCTCTGCTCTGTGGTCTTCTGATCAGTCCCGTGCAGAGAGGCCTGGGCTGGGATTAGACTCCAGGAGACTGGATGAGAGACAGAGGGGTGTTATGGACATGGTCAATCATGTTTATGTGTGTGCGCTCTCATGCCTGTTTATTCTTTCTTCTTTTCTTCTTCTTCTTCTTCATGGTCTGCTATATAGGTCACAGTCACAGCGCAGCAGAGAGGTTTCCTTTGAAGAGCACCTGAAAGCCAGTTTTTCTCTTGTTTAATAAGCCGTTATGCTAATGTGTAGCAGATGTCAGACCTTTGTGTTTATTCAAAGATTCAGCCGCATGTTTCGAAACATCTTGGATGCAAATTCAATCACGCTGCCTCTCTGCATACAAACAACTGTCATCAGTTTACAACTACGGCTAGCTGCCATGAAGTCAATCATCGATAGTGTTACGCAAGAATATTAATGTTGTGTGCCACCGGGGAGAAGGCGTGGTGAGAGCGTGACCACTTCTTCGTAGTGACTCAGACTTCCATTAGCAGTGCATTATCTCTGGTGTGTTTATCACTGAGAGCCACACATACAGTACACAACCCCAACATCACATGTTCCATCTGGGCACTAGTAAACGTCATCACACACACAAGCTTTGTGAGCTTTATTCAGCAACGTTAAAGATATTCTCCCTCTTTTAGATAGATGGATGCTTATTTTCATCTGGAAGTAGTAGTAAACAGTAGACAGAGGAAGGTGAACGGCACATAAATAAAATCATAGCTCCCTAAAAAGTGACCTTCAAACTCTATATTTAAGTGAGACTTTTGAAAGAAGACGTAACACATTTTCCCTCTTAAAAATAAATTCATAAGCAATAAAACAAACCCTTGTGTTAGCCTCACTGTAACATTTACTGTGTACAACTATGTACTGTATGTGTGTCTTTGGAATGGAAAACAGGTTATAAGTGAGGGCGTGCGCTTCGCGTCGGCGTGCAGCATCGCCCTGTCGGGGATTCTTTCACATCAATGACCCGCTATAGCTGTACATTATCCCGCTTATTACACGGCTACTTACTGATGAAATCAATATTTTGACACAAAAAAGGGTCCGCTAGAGTCCGACATCAGAGCTGCGCCCATAGCAACGGTCTGTTATACATAGCAACGGTCTGTTATACAGAAATTACAAACCGCAGAACGCCCCGTGATTGACCAATCAGAATCGAGTATTCAACACAGCCGTGTAATAATGGATTTTCACCCATCTTCAACCGCTTAACCGGGGTCGGGTCGCGGGGGCAACAGCTCCAGCAGGGGACCCCAAACTTCCCTTTCCCGGGCCACATTAACCAGCTCTGACTGGGGGATCCTGAGGAGTTCCCAGGCCAGTGTGGAGATATAATCTCTGCCTGGAACACCTGCTCTAGGGAGGCGGCCAGGTACATAATGGATTTTACGCACGCCTCTGTTTGGATAGTAGCAGATGGAACAATAATATGTAAACTATTTTGTGAAGGCGTCAATGAAGTCACATGTTCTCAAATTATGTGTGGATGACGGTGCACCTTTTGTTTTTCTTTGTTTTGTTTTCCACACAGGACAAACAAAACAAATTTGTAAAACAAATTTACAATAGAAGTTCCATTCATAGTGGACATTCAACTGTTCTTCTTCATCAATTCATCAAAGTTCATTTTCATGCCAGACAGTGTGTTTGTTTTCTTTTGTCTCGTGAGCAAAACTTGAAATTACTGGTTGTGAATTTACTGAATGACGTGTGTTGACATGAGCAGAATAATGATCCCACCCTTTAGTAGGAAATGTCTCTCTCATGTGGCCTGAGGTGAAAACACACAAACACAAATCCCTTTTAAAGGTGTAGGCGTGGGAAATATAATAACCTGGATGACTCAGCTGTTGATTGTGGATTTGTCTCTGTACTTTCTCTGAGTTTTCTATTTTACACCTCCCTGTTTGTGGCAGCGGCATGTTGGTATTATCCCATCACTGTATTGTTGTACCCATGTGAGTGCTATACACAGAATGCTTTTCTTTAAGTAGAACATGTTCTAATGGATCTGTATTGACCCCGAGAAAAAATAAAATGAAAAGAAGCACATAAGCTGTATTTATTTAACTTGGGGGAATCGATTACTCCCTTTACCCAGAGTCAGTTGTGAGGATTCATTTTCATCTCTGTGAGTCTAACACAGCACAAAGACTGCAAGTAAACGCATGATGGTACACAAATATTTTTTCACAAAATTTCAGATTTAAACGGACTGTTTCTAAGAATCAGAAATTGCTTGTTAACAGCGACACCTGTGACTGTTAAGTCAACGAAAAGTCAGCGTCCTGCTCGCTCTTGTGCTCGCTCTACATAGACATGAACGAGCATCGCTCAAAACAGTGAGTCGACACACGTCAGCTAAAAGCACAATATCACTCTATATTTCAGCTGCTTGGCAGTAATGTTAGCTGACCAGACGAAGGTCTCTCCATGAATCAATGCTGAGCCTAGTGTTGGCTTTTCCTGCCTCAGCCTCCCGACCGCGGCCGGAGGGAACAGGGGAGACGCCGGAGTTTTGGTCGGAGACGATAACGTTTCTCTCTGCGGAGCCC
>CAKALU010042446.1:0-27953 GCA_916700995.1 Hozukius guyotensis
ATTAATGGCTGTTCTAATCAACATGCATACAGTATATGCAGAGGATAATGAAAAATGCAATTATGGATCTCAGAGTTCTGACATAGTAAGAGCCATCATCTTCTAAGTAAACATGTGGTCAGCAGGTGTCTGTGACGGGGGCGGTTTCATCCACAACAGGAGCTGTGATTACTCTTTTCCAGCTTGTCTATAAATTAACTCTTTTTTGACCAGACTAAAATGAAAAAATCTCTTATACATACGGCATGCATCAACAGCAGCACAAATCAATAAAGAAGATTATGGCAAACAAATCATTGAACATGATGAACAATTTACATACAAATCCAATAAAAGGACTTCCAGATGTTGAGCGTCAGGGAGTATGGGTGTTAAAATACTGCGAGATTGAACGATAATAACGTTAACTTTCTGTGAAAATAGCAGCTTCTCAACATTACAACTTTACAGTATTTTATGGGTGCAGAAACACTGACTGAACATTACTCAAACAATGAAGTAAAAGACTAAAACTAAAAGAAAGTATAATGAAGGGTTCTCAAAGGCATGTTTGTAAATTGTCTGTGAAGTTTGTGTAATCTGTGAAGGTTTTCACATCAGAACACATTTTAGCAATTCAATTCTGAGGTAAACGTATCATGATAAATAGGCAAAGAACTAAAACCTCACAATATCAAAAATCTAAAATCAAATATAAATCTGTGCACCAAATATTAACCCTAACTCATATGACAAATGTTTTCCAGCTGACTGTAAGATTAATACTGCTTCTCATAATTTGACTGTGGCACAATGTTACCCTCGGCAAGTCTTCGTCTTTATGGTGAACAAAATGTAAAAAGGAATACAAACTTTAGATGGATAGTTCAGGTGTTTTGAAGTGGGGTTGTATGAGGTACTTATCCAGAGTCAGTGTATTACCTACAGTAGATGACAAGACAGTCGACACGCCAGTTTGGAGAAACAGACAGGATTACCGACACGGGAGCAAAGCAATGTACTGCTGTGGACGGGGACGGCAGCAAAACATAATCTACACACCTAAAGAAAGGCCCACCGAAAAAAATCAATATCAGTTTAAGTGTACGCAATATTTAGAATATTTTCACCGCTTTACCTTGCCATCAGACAGCCCTTTCCAATGGGGAACTGAAAGTGAAACTCATCTATGCTCTCTTGAAGGCCACACCAGATTGACAAAAACAATATAGATATGGTTCACTTTCAGTTCAGTTGCCCGTTGGAAAATATTTTAAATAGAGCGTACACTTAAATTAAAATATATTGTATTTTTTTAGGTGGGCCTTTCTTTTAGGTTGCTAAAATACGTTAATGCCGGCCCCGTCCACAGCAGTATATTGCTTTGCTCCCGTACGGTAACTCTTGTCAGTTTCTCCAAACTGGGGGCGTGCCAGCCGTCTAGGTAAGACACTGACTGTGGATTTATAGCTCATACAATACCACTTCAAAACACCAAAACTATTCCTTTAAGTTTATGGTAAATGGTAAATGGACTTGCATTTATATAGCATTTTTCTAGTTGTTCCATCCACTCAAAGCGCTTTACACTACATGTCAGCATTCACCCATTCACACATACATTCATACACTGATGGCATGCCATACAAGGTGCTAACTTTGCCCATAAATACTCATTCACACACCGATGGCTAAGCCTTCGGGAGCAATTTGGGCTTAAGGTTCTTGCTCAAGGACACTTTGACATGTGACCGGAGGAGCCGGGGATCGAACAACCGACCTTCTGAATGGTGGACGACCCGCTCTACCCGCTCTACCCACCCCTAAGTCGAATAGTGGCTAAACAAAAACATTCAGCTTCTCTCACTGTTTCTCTATTCAGAAACAATGGTTGTACTCTAAACACAAAAGCAATTGTGAAGACAGTAACCGTGCTCATGTGAGGATAACAAGCCTTGGCAAAGCTTCTTATTCTGCGAATACACAGAGAGGTCATCATAGCCCAGAGATGTCAACATAATTGGCATCTAGAGCTGTTCAAGAGCAACGTGTCAGGTTGATGTGGCCCAGAATGGGGCTGCAGGCCTGTTTGTATGAGGATAACAATCATGGAGCTTTTCATGGAGGTATTGGGTCTGTTTGAATGGTAATCAGTGAAAGTCTAGTGTTTTGTTTTGTTTTTGTTTTTTTTCTTTGAATTTTTGTTATCGATGCACTGCAAGAAAACACTTGGCAACAGTGTCACCAGAAATTTGTCAGTGAATCACAGCACCCCAAACTAACATAATCATGGACTGTTTGATTACTGACACCGTGCCTGCAGACATTAATGTCTACAATGTAGAAGTAAGTTGTATTTATATAGCATCCTGCTTTAGGAATAGAGACAAAACAGATATTATACAGGTTATGTAAAAAAAAGTTTTTCCTGCTGTAAGAAGATACAGTGCCGTTTACAATGAATTAGGTCCTCTTGTGAAGACCACATAAGATGATTCCATAGAAAAATGGAAAGAAAATGCAAATGAGCTGCTGATCATGCGAGAAATAAGTGAATCAAATTCATCATTCATCATCATTCAACTGCAAGAAATCTATTTTTCATTAACATTTTTTGCTTTTATAAGATTGAAGGCTACATAAATAGACTAAATAACTTGAAATACCGTCTGTAATGTGGTCCTTTTTAGTTACATTACTACTGCTCATATATTAGTCCACAGCCACGACCAAATACTCAGCTGAACCTCGCAAAGAACACAGCACGACTTATTCCAACACTACCCCAATTTATCTTTGAATTTCATCTAACAAAGCTGTAATTCAATTCATACCGGTCCAAATGTTGCATTCAAGGTCACCAGGCTTTTTCTGCAATCATCAGGTTCAGCAGCAACACATCTGGGAGACACATCTGTTTCATTCCTCAGTAGCTTTTCACTTGTCAGTGCTTTTCATGTTGAAAAAGCAGTGTCATTGTTCTCTCCAATTTGGCTCACAAAAAAAAGGTTGCTCTTTTTTCTTTTTTACACAGCTGGAGGCACGAAACATCAAATTCAGGTCAGGCAGTTGGGCAGTCATCAAGCTTTTATGGCAACTGTAAACGAGTGCAGCTTGTGTGTCAAAAAGCTTGTTTGTGACGCTAATTGCTACATCTGCACTGTGCCTCGGACAGTTCAGCTTCTAAAAATGCGTGTTTAAACAGTGCAAGTTGTTATATCCATTATTAGATTCATGAGGGAGTTTGCAAATTAGTGCTTTCTCCTGTTAGGTGCAGCAGTGTGTTGGTTTTATTGGGGGCGAGAGAGCTGTCACTTTTCAGCACTAAGGACAGTCATTATACCACTGCTCATGTGTCAACATTCACATCTTTTGGTGCCTTACACATTATAAGATCAGTTTACCTTGGGTAAGATATAGCCTACATGGTCAGCCACATATTGTCGCTTAATGTAAGCTAGTAATAATAATAATTTCTCTCCATAACTGACTGTGTCTTTAGAAATCTTGATTTGAGATAGTCGTTACTGGGCAGTAGAGCTGCAACAATTAATAGATTAATTGATTAGTTGTCAACAATTAAATTAATCGCCAACTATTTTGATGATTGATTAATCAGTTTGAGTAAAAGAAAATGCAACATGCAGAAACATAAAGTCTAAATCTGTGAGTGATTCCTTACGATATTCTGTTAATAAAATTTACAAATTACTAGGTTTGACATGACTGTAAACTGTTTCAGAGTAGGGATTTCTGGCACAACTTCATCTACTTCCAAGAGGCATGGAAAAGAAAATTTGTTTTAAACGGTCAAAACTCCAACAATATGGTTATTGCGGTGAAGGAATTTCCCCTGCGGTGATAATGACCGGCTCAACAGCGCGATATACAATATTATTGCCTTTTTTTGGCAAGTTACTTCATTTATCCTGATTTTAGTGCTATATAAATAAGCTTTATTGTTAGGCTATTATCAGGTATATTTTTGCTTTTTAAATGACAAAGATGACAGTTTTAAAACAAAAAATATTTGTTTGTTAAATGTAGGACACAGAAGGGCAATGAGGTACAGTGTTTTTGTGCTTTGGTTGCATCTGATTGCTATAATACTGAATATCTGCAGAATTAAAAATGTCGGCACAAGGTAGAGTACTTGCTCTGGATGAAGGGAAGGCTGAACCACGTAGGGAGAGAGGACGGACCCGTCGGCCTTTGTTGTTGTTTGGCACTTTTAGTCTATACGACGGTTGGTCTTTGTGATATTTGTCCCGCCCCTCCTCCATTGTGATTGGACGGCTGAAGTGTTTTACCTAAAATGTCAAATTTTTTGTCAAAGTCAAAGTCTCAGCAACCAAAAAAAAAACACGCAGTGCTCGGCGCCTGGTCACGCTACTGGCATTTGTAGTGTAATATAGATAAGCGGTGCTCCCACTGCAAAGAATTCAAAAAAGAAAAAAGCATGAACATAACGGTTGTGGCGGTTGCTTACTTACCATCCCCTGCAGTTAGCTTGTCAATAGCCAGCACAGTCTCATGGCAAATCGTGTAATAGACCTGTCTGTCCACCGGAAGAAAGCTGTCAGTGTCACCTTTTGTGTTGCCAAGACGTGAATGTTACACACCTGCACGAAGGTGCAGTGTTTTGTAGTGATGGTTGTCACAAGACGATTGTCACGTGATTTTTTAGTGATGGAAGTCTAACTTCAGAGCTAACTACGTAGCAAATAAAGTAAGAAATACCACTTAAGGTGTGCGAGTGGGGAGGTGGATGTGTCCAACAAACACAGGTCTTTCAAGCGGAAAACCGTGATCGAGACCAGGGTTTTGTTTTGCAAATTAGTGACGTTTGCCGACGTGTATTACTTAGTACCATACGTGTTTTACTTAGTTTACGTACTTATTTTAAGCTGAACCATGAAGTTTTCCTAAAACCTAACTAAGTGGTTTTGTTGCCGAAACCTAAGTGAGTGGTTTTGTTGCCCCCTGCTGGTACTGCATATTCATACACGCCTGTAACATTCACTTCTCTGTGAGGCAAAACGTGACACTGACACGCTGTCTTGTGGTGGACAGGCAGGTCTATTACATGCTTTGGCGTGATATCGGGTTGCAATATCGCGACAGCCCTACCAACAACATTGATAAAGTTGTTCTCTATACTACAATTGTCTTTGGTTCAGAGCTGAACTCCACAAAACACTCTCCCCATTTATCAAACCACAAACTACAGGTAGAAAAAGTATTATTAGGGTCTAATTATGACATGATAACTTCAGAACACTGTTGTGTTTTATGATGCCAGTCTAATGCAGAATTAACACCACAAACGGCCGCTCAAGTCCGTCAAACAATCACAGTAACCTCTCCATTGTCATTCCCTGATGATGACCCAATATAAATTATGAATATGAATGCACTGAGTGCCTTCATTACAACAAACTCACAAATGTTGATAGCTTTTGCCATCCAATCACTAAGCTCATTTCGGTTAATGGATCTCATCTCTTGCTTCGTGAATGTTTGAATGAAAAATAGCTACATCATCACTTTCAGTTGTGATATTGGAGGGAGAGGAATCAATATTTGATTCAAATAAATGTAAGAAAACATACACTTTACATTTTTTTTTTAACATCTGAGGAACTCTGGCTGCATATAAATTGATATTTAAAGGTGAGGTGAAAAGGAAGGCATGAGACTATATCCTGGAGCATAATGGAAAACATAAACATACTGGTATTATTTATAATGTCAGGTAGGCATACGCACCCCTAAGGCTAGATAGGGAGAGGAGGTGAAACGTGCATTTACATGTAATTTGATATCAGTTTGAATTTAGACAGAACAGAACAATCAAAAGTTTCTTTGTTTCACTCAATGTTTTTATAAACTTCATTTCATTTTCACTATATGATCAAACTAACCTTGACTGTCCTCTCAGAAACTGTAACAGTTCCACTCCCCGTCTGTATCCTCCTTCACAGCACACTGAAGGTTATTAGTACATTTTCTTTACCTTTCTCTCAGCTAAACCCTTGCCAGCTGTGTAGTGAGATAAGGGCCAAGTATCTAAAAATAACCCGCTCATTCGGGGGTACAGAGCATGCCGTGTCATTCAAGGTTCTCCTTTGTGCCCCAATACAAACATCTTGAGATAGCATGTTGGAAACTGTATAAGATAGCATCACGTCCTCTGTCTTCCTCGCTGGCTTCCTTCCTTTTCTTTTTAATTTGACGTTTACTCACTTCCTTTTCTTTTTCACCTTCCTCCTACTACTCGCTTGCCATTCTTCATTCTCCTCTATCTCTTCCCTTTTCCTTCCACTATCACTTTGTTAAGATATATTTATATCATATATCATGTTCTTTTTCATTTGTTCTTCTTGACTTTCCCTCATACATTTCACATCATCTCCCCTCTTCACTTCTCCTCCCTTTGTCTACCTTAGCGTTACTCATTCAAATCACACAAACGCAACCTCGCACACTCATCTGAGTCTCGGCGCCTCCGCTCCAAGGCCACTCTGCTAACAGCCTACTCTCTCTAAGGAAGATGAAAAATGAAATTTAGGAAAAATGTCATGGGCAACTTCAGATATATGTAAAACAAGCAACCAAACAGTGTTACCAAACAAGACAACTTGAAAAACAGTATGTTTAAAGGGTGCTAAATGTGTCGATTTGTGGATCCTTAAAATACAATTTCCTGTTGTTTCTTGTCACAGAAAAAGTTGGCATCCTCCATCAAACACACACCAGCAGCTCCGTCTCTGCGTTTGATGTGGAAAGCAAGAAGAGAGATCAAAGTTGGTAACAGCTCTTGATTACAGCAGAAAGACTTCGGCAAGTAAACTGACATGAAACAAAATCCAACCCAGTTGCAAAAAATGTAGAGGCTGCTAGTCTTCTCGACAATAGTTTTGTTTATAGGACAGAATCACAATTAAAGGACCACTAAGTGATTTGGGGTAAAAAAGAGAAGACACTTTAACAGGTTTGTTATAAAACAAAGTACAGGTCCCACTGTCTGACAGTCGCATGCTTACTGCTATGTTCAGACATGTATGAAGTAAAGCAGTCAATCAATTAAAATATTTAATCGAGATTAATCACATGATTGTCAATAGTTAATCACAATTAATCGCATATTAATCGCTTATTTTTTATCTGTTCAAAATGTACCTTAAAGGGAGATTTGTCAAGTATTTAATACCCTTGTCAACATGGGAGTGGACAAATATGCTTGCTGTATGCAAATGTATGTATATATTTATTATTGAAAATCAATTAACAACACAAAACAAAGACAAATATTGTCCAGAAACCCTCACAGGTACTGCATTTATAGCATAAAAAATATATGCTCAAAACACAACATGGCAAACTCAAGCCCAACAGGCAACAACAGCTGTCAGTGTGTCAGTGTGCTGACTTGACTATGACTTGCCCCAAACTGCATGTGATTATCATAAAGTGGGCATGTCTGTAAAGGGGAGTCTCGTGGGTACCAATAGAACCCATTTTCATTCACATATCTTGAGGTCAGAGGTCAAGAGACCCATTTGAATGACAGTTTTTCCTCACCAAAATTTAGCGTAAGTTTGGAGCGTTATTTAGCCTCCTTCTTGACAAGCTAGTATGGCATGGTTGGTACCGATTGGATTCCTTAATTTTTCTAGTTTCATATGATGCCAGTATCTTCACGCTACACTTTAAAACTGAGTCCAAACAACTGCAAGTTGCGTTAATGCTTTAAAGAAATTATTGGCCTTAAAACTAATTTGCGTTAACGCATTATCATCTTGTTGACATTGACAGCCCCAGTATGAAGAGAACATTTGCAAATAAAGCTGCTGGTGTTTACTGTACAGTCTGCAGTGTGTTGCAAGTCAAGTATGAAAAACAATCATTATACCTTGCTGGCAAAAGGAAAGTCCTAAACAATTAGAGCTAGAAAAGAGAAAAATAGAAAATAGAGATGATAGAAAAAAAAAATTGGAGTCCAGTGACTGCAGGAAAAGAGAGTGAACAGTTCGGCCGTTTCAAGCTGAATCGCTCTGAAGATGGATAAAGGATTGTTCATTGATGCCGGAATTGCTTGTTTTCAGATGAATGTGAACATAAAAGAATTCACTAAATTAATTCAAAACTTCACGAGCTATTACACTGATGGTGTGAAACTTCAACTGTTTTAAAAGGAAAAACCTTCAGAGAAGATCCATTGGGAAATCAGTTGGTGCACAAGTTAATTTGCAATTTAATTATTTATTTCTATAAATGTCATAGTGGTTAAAGCTGCACTTATACATTTTTTTATATTAACAATAGATTATATGACTTTGTGTAATGTTTAAGGTGTCACTCATAGTGACAAACCCCACTATGAGTGACACCTACGACGGTGGTTCACTTCTTACCGGGGTAGATCACCATGGTAACTTATACTGAACAGCTAACCTGCTCCGGAGCAGGTTAGCTGTTCCAGATAAGAGATCAACTCGTACAAAAGCACTGCCTACTGACCAATCACAGCTCGGTGCGAGGATCGTATGATATTATTACACAAATACCAATAAGTTAAAGTCATAATCCAGGCTAAAACCAACACAGTTTTAACTGACAAATACAGGACGGACAGCTGGCTGTATGCTGTGGGTGCTTACCGCTTTGAATTATGTTTTTATATTTATTTTTTTACTTGCTCTCAAGTCCGTTTCACACCGCCGGAGTCAGGGACGCAGCTAAAAGAAGGCTGAAATACTCATACTATGTCATTACCAAAGGGCATAATGAAGTGTAGTCTATTCATCCATTACACTTCTGAAAGTTCTTTATAATATCACTGCCTCATCTAGACGACTATATCTGACTTTTGAGTATTCCGTTAAATTAATACAAATTTAATTTTTCTAATTTATGCATTCACACATTGGCATTTTTTCTTTTGCCAGCTGTCCTTCCTGCATTTGGCAGCTTCAACTGTGTTACTATTAGTCTGGATTGTGTGTTTAACTTCTTCGTATTTGTCTAATATAGTTTGCTCTTCGTTTGTAAAATCTGCCACTCTGCCTGTCTGTCTGCAAGTCTGTAGACCATGTTAGTGATTGGTCACATGCTGCAAACACCGCCCCTTTCATGTGAACGTGCTCATAGCCAGATTGAGAAACCCTGGGTTGATTTACCGAGTTGATGACCAGCGTCGTAGGACCGCTTAGCGGGATCACATTTGTTAGGGTTAGTTAAGCCAGATAACGAAAAGATACCCTGGATACGTTGAACCGTTTTTCCTCGCCAAAATTGATGGTGTTATTTAGCCTCCTTCACAACAAGCTAGTATGACATGGTTGGTCCTAGCTGGTGAACATAGTGGAGCATTTAGCAGCTAAAGATCCAGAGGTTTCCCTCAGAAGTTGGTGGAGACCAAACCAGAGCAAAAAAGAGAGTGAATATTGGACTTTGATTCATCAGGTAGCCAGAAACATAACTCCAAATTAATGCAAATGTTATTCCATGTCTGCTGGATATGTAAATAAGCAACGGTTTGCTAACATCACTATAACAACTTTATATGGTTATATTGTCAATTTGGCATTTACAGCTTGTTCTGCTGCCCCCAAGTGATGACAAAAATTAAATTAATACTGCTTTGAGGAAAATTAAAATTTAATGATACCTCCTCAGAGTTTCAGTAGCCAACGGGGAACCCCCGTCTGGCCGAAAAAAAAGTAATGTCAAAAATAATGCAAAATATTCACTCTAGTGTTTCCCCTATATTCATGCAGTGGAGCACCGCCGTGAGTCCATGAACAAGGCAAGCGTCTGTGGTTAGATCATACAGGCTCAGTAGTGAACGACACGCTAACGTGTCGACAGATTCTGTGTTTTTTTGCTGAGCGAGGCAAGGGAATATTTAGTTAAAACAAATCGATGATGGGGCGCCCCAATGGTCCCCCCTCCCCCTTCTTTGTGGAGTGAGCAATGCGACGGTCTCCGTTTAAAAAATAACGATTTAAATGCTACATTGCTTGTCAGCACCCAGTCTGATGGTAACTTAGGAGGCTTTGGCTTTGTGTGCTCTGGTTAATTTGGCATGCAGTTAACATACCAGTCATTATTTTGTTTTAATAAAAAAAACTCAACTCCTGGCATTTACTCCTGGTGTCCTTCACTACTGTTTTGGAAAAAGGAAATAACGGGAGGAACAAGCGAAGCAGCTTTAAAGGTGACATATTTTCTTAAATAAGTGCTGTGTGGTGGATCTAATTTATGCCAATGTGAAGAGTGGTTCATGTGGATTTTGAGAAGTGACTAATAAATATTTATCAGACACCATGACCATCTGACAAGCAGGTCTGACGGAGAATAATGGCGCCTCAAAGCATTGATTATATTGAACTTTGTATACAGAAAATGCTCCATAAGATGTTTTTGGGATTAGACTTGTCATGCTGGAATGCTCTTTGTTGCTTTAATAAAATGTGTGTGTGGTATTTAATTGATCATTGTAAGTCAACACATCCCCTACTCACCTTGGAAAAATTGCTTTATCACCATAAAAAGAAGATGATACCACTTGTATAGTGCTCTAAGGGAGACTTGTTTGCCAAAAATACATCAGCCCGAGAGGCTGAACTGAGGCCAGAGTATTGCGATATTTTTTGTGCCGCTATCCGAGCTACTGCTGTCAGTGAGACCACTGTGTCAACATCAGGGTTCATGCAGAGGCAGGCACCCGAATTTGATCATTTGATGATTTGACAGGTGATTTTTGTGCACATGTTGCACTGCTGCTCGACCCGAAAAGGGTAACTGACGGCAGTACTGATGCAGGTCACTGTCAATAAAAAGCGTTGCAGCCTTATCAGCAGAGAGAGCAAATGATACACTGGGATAAAGTGTTCGTCATTTAACCACACCAGTCAGAGAGAGAGAGGGAAATAGCGAGAAAGAACAGAGGTCGTTAAGCTTTCCAGACACCACTATCCTTTGCAAGTTTAATTCTTTTTAAATGAGTTTAGGTGTTAAATGAACCCGTGTTGGAGCTAAATTAAATTCCACAGCTTTCATTAGAAAGGTTTCTATTAAAGAGCCTTGTGTTGGGAAATTGGCTCCAAGAGCATATTGGCCCGATAAAGGCAGGAATATTTCTAATTTCCTACAAGCTGCACTCGTTTTGACCCCAGGGGTTCAGCAAGGAAGCAAAATAGCCCATTAATTCTATCTGAAAGCAGGCTGCCATAGAAAAGCAGCACAATATGCAACCTCTGGTGATTTGTGCATTCCCACTTACAAACTATGCGGCTTGACATCCCAGTTCTGTTCCAGCGCGGCGCAAAGATCCTGAATTATTAACAAAACAATGTATGTCATTCCAGAATTAATTGGCCATCAAAACGCCTCACTTCTGTTACCAATTATCCATTATTAACTGTAAACACATTACATGCAGCACACAAATACTAGGGAAATAGAAAATCATTTGCATATCAAGCAAATCAAAAGGCAAACACACATCAATACATTTTTTCTCACAAAATGAGATACCACATTTTGATCAAAACAGGCAAAGCATACGTTAGATATCACATGTACGCTTTAAAACCTAAAACACTCAAACAGACTATTGATTAACTCCCAACATGAGCTGCTTTGTTCTAGCCAGTGTTAATTAATCCCTTTACTGAGAGCTGGGTGTCGAGCTAAGAACGCAGTTAAGAATTCCTTTCATCAAATCCAAGCCTGAGATTATTGCTTCCTTTGTTGTCACCAACCTCACTGCTCCACACTCTTATTGTAGTTTCCCAGTGCCATGGAGATCAATGGACAAGTTAGACGATTCACCTTATTTACTAAAATAAGGATTATTGAGGACCACAAACTTCAAAACACAGATCTCAGTTTATCAGTTGTTGAAAGATGCCAGTTTCCAAAAGTTCAAACTAAACAGCAGCAATGTTGATGCAGAAGATGAAAAAAAGTCTGTGTGTGTGTGTATACTGTCTCTATGTGGATGCATATTTGACTGCATTTAAACCAGGGCTGTCAATCGATTCAAATATTTAATCACGAGTAATCACATGATTCTCCATAGTTAATCGCAAATTAATCACACATTTTTTCTCTGTTCAAAATGTACCCTAAATGGAGATTTGTCAAGTATACTCTTATGAACATGGGAGTGGGCAAATATGCTGGTTTTATGTATGTGTATGTATATATTTATTATTGGAAATCAATTAACAACACAAAACAGGTACTGCATTTAGCATAAAAAATATGCTTAAGTCATAACATGGCAAACTCAAGCCCAACAGGCAACAACAGCTGTCAGTGTGTCTTGCCTCAAACTGCATGTGATTATCATAAAGTGGGCATGTCTGTAAAGGGGAGACTCGTGGGTACCCATAGAACCCATTATCATTCACATATCTTGAGGTCAGAGGTCAAGGGACCCCTTTGAAAATGGCCATGACAGTTTTTTCTCGCCAAAATTTAGCACAGGTTTGGAGTGTTATTTAGCCTCTATCAGCAGGACAACATCATATGTCAGTCCATTTCAAAACCTTCCAATCAAATTACTATAACAACACAACATTACTTCCTGCTTTGCTTCAGATGAAAGGCCTCTTGTCACTTGAACGTAAAACGTGTGGTTTGGGGCATTTGCTAAAATGGCTGATGCTGCTGTTTTTCTTATGACGGTGTCTTCTGTTTATACTACACTGGGTGTCTGCATACACAGATTTTTTAACACATATACAGTATATGACCCAAGTGGGCAGATGACAGAATTTACATAATGTGGAAGCTCGTGGCTACACAGACATGAAAAAGTATAATTTGATTTTAATGGATTGATTGACTTGCTAGATTAATTGATTATGAAAATAATCAGGCTGCTCTCATACACCGTTCGTAGCTATATCAATGAAAAGTAATGCACTGTAATTGGTATATATCCCACAAAATCAATTTGTATGTACTGTAATCTACATAATCATGAACCAGGTTAAAGAGCAACAAACGCTGTGTATTGAGGAGGTCGGGGTGGTTGGGTGGACTTTTCGGTCAGGAGATCAGTGTTCATATCCAGTGTGAAACCAGAAGTCAATGTTGATTTGTCACGTAACTTACGTACTAAAGTAACGCCACTTACGTAGTTATTTTAACCCAAACCACGATCATTTCCTAAACCTAACCAAGTTGTTTCCTATGAAGACTGCAGTTTATTCTGAAAAGACCGTATGCATGTAACAAGCAGAAATTGACAAATGTTGCTGGACATTCGTAGGAAAACGCACAAATTAGTTGCAGCATGTGCATACAGTAGACGTGTGGTTCATGAATGTGGAAACTGTAACAAAACTGAATCAAGAGTCAAAGAAAGAAAGTTCTGTTTTTGTTTAACCCTAACCCTCTCACTCCACTTCGCCACTTCCTTCTCGTTTTGACCAACCCTTCTTGTGAAGCCGACTCATCTGACCTCCCTCTTTGGCCCCTGGGCCAAGTCCACATAGACTAATAGAGATGTTGAGCAGAGAACGCAGAGGGGAGCGAGCTAAAAGTCTCTCTGAAGAAAGAAGCAGATTATATATAGCCACTGATTAAGGCAGAGATGGGAACATGACCTACATGCATAACAACATTTTCTCTCACTTTCTGCTAGCCTCCGTCCAGGACCAGGACTCTACAACTGGGAGAATCACTCTAATTATAACACCAGAGTCAGATTCCAATGCACACCTCATTAATATTTCTCTCATTATTGGGTTAATAATGTTTTTAGAGGCGTGGGAGACTTGGGAGAGCCGGTGGCGTGCCAGCGAACCTTCGCTTCCAGTGCACCTGTCACGCAGGTAAAAAACGACCATCCATTGTGCCTGAATCGTGTATCAGATTATAGTTAAAACAGATAACTCCCTTTCATACACGAAGCCTGTTCTCAAAATAGCCGTTCCCCTGGGAGACTCATGGGGGATGAGGGGAGGAAGGGTGAGAGAAAGAGAGAGAGAGAGAGAGAGGGCTTTCTCCTTCCTCATCAATCTTTTGGATCCTGTCCCACTGATGCCAATGACCGAGTATCCGGCCGGCTCCAACAGCGGCGAGCACCGGCAGGCAGCCGCAGGGAGCGCACCTCGCTGAGATTCAATCCAGATCCTTTTATCAGCCACCTGAGGTTGATTTAACACCCCTGTTCCTGGACAGTGAAAGCGGCTGATTATAAAGCCAGTCAGTCCCTTTCTCCCCTCCTCCTCCTCCTCCTCATCTCCCTCAGCTCCAGCCCATTACCCAGAACTGCTGCGCTGTCTGGGCTCACGCAGACACAGAGAGGACGCAGAGAGGCAGGACATAAAGGCGAGACAAGATCAAAGGCAATAACTATATGCATGTGTGTGTGTGTGTGTGTGTGTGTGAATGAATCAGCATATGAATGTGTGTGTGTGCTCGCTGGGAATATATATTCATTTGATCAAAATGTTGACAGGCTTGACTGTCAGCTGTCAGACGTTTATTGTTGCAGAATGTCTTATCAAGTGCGTTTATATTTTTTTACGTCCTATTGCATACAAAGATATCCGTTTTGAGGCCTATAAATTGATGACTTATTAATGTGTATTTGTTTGTGAATGTGTGTATTTCTGTCAGAGGCCACATTTGGACACAAATAATGGACTACACACCCATTCAATGGGGATGGCTTCTCTAACTACCTTGCTGAGGAGTTGGAGGTGTGCAGCCTGTCGCTTCACACTCTTAATCCAACAGCTCACTGTGGCCGTTTCTTTATGTTCCGCTGCTATATTTAAACCTGACTCCTCTGGTTGTAAAAAGAAGTCTGATTGTATAGAAGTCTATGAGAAAATGACCCTACTTCTCACTTTATTAATTCAGTAAGCATTGTACACATGAGTTTATGGTCTCAATCGCATTTTTCAAGTCTTATTCAACACGTCATGATGTTCATTTAATTTAGTAATGGCTACCTTTACCGTTACCTTTATTACCTTTACCTTTATATACTTTACATACTGTTTTACAAACTGTTAGACCTCTGTGTGTGTGTGTGTGTATTACTTCTCTATACATACTACATTTCTGTCTACACTTCGGTATTTATATTGAGTGTGATGAGAGTGATGAGTGTTTTATTTCCCCTTTTACACAGTATATACATATTTTATGAGTATTGTTGAAGGAACCTGAGACCAAAGATTTTCATTGCCAATGACTGCTTTGCTGGAAGTGACAAATGACAAATAAAGAACCTTGAACGTTGTGATTGACAGGTTGCTACCACATGACCATATGTTGCCATAATTGTTTCTGCTTGGATTGCATTATGGAATCCAGTGTTTGCCAGACTGGGGACTTTAAGTCCAAATATCTCGATCTCTGCTGCATCAATTTTGACTATCCTTTTCAAATCTGTCTCTCATAAGCCCCAACTTTATTAAAGTCCAATACTAAATTGGTGGAGTATCTCTTTAAGTTGGATTAGGCAAAGGTTAAAGTAACGTTTAAGTTTGGTGATGCATCAGCTGGGGTTGGGGTAACAATGATGGATAGACAATGCAAAGTGTTCTACAGCAAATTGGTGTGAATGTGTTTGTTGCCAAATGCTTTGGATTTACATCAAAACATAATATAAATATAATATTAAAAAAAATATGGTGGTGAGCCAAAAACATACTCTAGCGTCTTGTGTACATCAATAACAAATCTGATGAAAGCTTGCAGGTTTTTGTAATAAGGAAGCAAAAACTGAATCGGAAATAATCACTGGGATTTGTTTTATGTACTGTACTGTATGTATGTACTGCAGTTCTGAGATTTTTTTCCCCCTGTGGCTTTTTATGTGCATTGACAGATGGGTTATTGGTGACCTCATCACCTGAGCATATGTCCCTTCAGCAGGTGAACAGGTCGACAAGCGACAGGCAGGAGGGAACACTGACTCATGAGAAGCTGCTGGCTGTTCACTTGCAGTTGTAATTATGCACAGATTAGCCCTTCTTACTGCACATTAAAGAGGAAGTCGGGGGCACGTACTGCACTAAGCACCAGTACGCTATTTGAATATATATTTTATTTTCACCTACATGCTTTTGTTGTGTTTGCGTGGGCTGGAGTTTTGCATAACAAAGACTGTACGCGTTTGTTTCTGTCTTTTACATATTTATTCTAAGTTTGTGGGGGGGACGCCTGTGATTTTGGTTGTTTGGATCAAAGGAGGTTACAGCGCATGGTGCTGCAAACAGCTGAATACTGTGCAGGTCATATTCAGATTGTCAGTACAGAAACAGATAAAAAATGATACCCGTTTCTTAAATGCCAATTTAAAATATCCCTATTGATTTTTGTGTGTTTAAAATCCCAAACATTCTGAACTTTCCTCTTGTTTATCGCCATTTGCACTCTGGGTCTCAAAGAAATGTGGTCACTTCATGTTTGGAAAAGCAGAAAACAGATCTTTGCCCCAGAAGAGCACAGAAAGTCTGAACATGCACCCGATTTGACTGTTATCAGGCCATTAAATAGGCATTATCAGTCACTATAAGCACCATAGATGTGGGTCAATAGGGGCCTACTTCATTTTAAAAGTAAGAGTGAAACTTAAAAGCAACACGATCTAACATGTTGTAAAACTGAATAAAAAGTTACGTTTGAACACTAACAGAAAGGCTTCTTTAGCTTTAGGCAACGAAACTACAACTTCTTTAGGGTTAGGCAAAAAAAACAGTTAAGTTTAGGGAAAAATGTCATGTTTTGGGTTCAAATAACTACAAACACAAAGACAACTACACATTGTTGGTTTCACACAGGATGCAAACTCCGGTCTCCTGGGCGAAAATACTGTGTTTTGTGTCCTATCCATCGTCATCATCCCCGATTTCCACCACTTGTGGAGTTTCACGCTGTCTATAGTGCAGCAGCTGACTTCCGCGCCTGCTCCTGTCATAATTACTATGGTCGCTAGAGGTCGTTGTCGTGTTCTTTTATACCTTCTTTCGGTGATCTACCATGTCAATAGATGATAAAACCTACTAGTGGGTGTAGTAGGCCCCTACTGACCCATATATATGGGGCATAAAGCGACTGATAACGGCTATTTAATAGCCTGACAACAGTCTAATCGGCTGGAACATACAGTATTGTATTCTCTTTGATTTGGTTTTGGCTCTTAGATATTTGATCTGTTACATAATTATGTCTATAACAACATCTGCTGGGCTTTACAATTTCCAATAAAGGTAGACCTGTGTGGCCGTTTACAGAGAATATGCCGATTTTGAACACATATAATGATGATGGGAGCCTTGAACCTGCATCAATTGAGTTTTTTCCTGACTGTAACTGACTGTCCTTGGTTAGCTACAGTATGAGGATCAGTATTGTCGGAGCTGTAGACAGACTCTCAGTGCTGCTGCCTATTGTGTGTCGGACATAATGGCTCCACGCTCGAACACATTGTTCAGGGTTCACAATTTACATAATGCTTTCACCTTGGCATTTCCATCTGTCCTTTTGTATGTGTGATACAAAAGATGCTCTTATAACACTTACAACACACACACACATACATACAGTACACAAATACAGTAGCACAGGTAAGGTCAGGCAGCCTTTTAAGCCCTTATGCTAGAGGTACTAATAGAGCTATTCTGGTCTGGTTATCAATGCCTGACTTCTCATTTGATTTCCATTTCTTTGACACCCTGATTATAACCTGAAGAATAAATGACTGAAATAATACTGTAATGTCACCTTAAAAAAGGAGAGATTGTTTCAAGTCTGCCAGCCAAACATGTCACTCACAATAGGGAGGAAACTAAACATACTTTGTTTGAAAAAAAAAGCCACAAGGTCACATCATTAGGTATCTTGTTATGGGTCAAATGAGGTGCAGCATGACAGCCCACACATACGCCTGTCTATTATTCTTAGTCTCTGAGCAGATCCCTCTCAATAACGAATACAGCAGAAAAGAGAGAGATTTTGACACAATACTAACAGGTTTTAAAGCTCTCAGACAGCAGTCCTATTTGGAGGGATGAATCAGTTAAAAAAAGTGTCTTCAATGATATTTTATCTTACATTTTTTTGGCGATGTACATCCTCAATAATTGTTAAAGGATAGGTTCATATTTTGTTAAGCCTCAAAGGTTCTAAATGCAAGATTGGGATCATTTGTATTGCCTGTGCACGGCTCTCAACATGGCGACAACTGAGCCAGCGGCTCGTAGCTAACGGCGCTAACAGTCAAAACCACGTCTACACTGCTGACAGAGCTATAAGTGTTAACCTGAGGGGGAACCGGAGGGTGGGTGCTACGCTTCCGCGACAATGCCGGAAACAGCGTTATCAGCTGTAACCGCTGTATGAGAGCAGAGCAGAGCGGCGGTCAGTGGGGCACGCTCATATGCACTAAAATGCACTAAAAGCATGGGCGGCTGGCCTGGCTATGTCAACAAAGCATGGAGTAGATCGGATTACAACACACACAGAGTGACTTCATTCTCTGCTCAGGTAGACATTACTCCTCTATATCTTTACATAGCAAATAATTGTTTGCTGCTATATTAATGCTCTGGATATCATATAGAGAACCTTTAAAGTTATAATCCTCGAGATTTCAGTCCTAGTTAGCAATTAAAATCCAGTGCGGAAAGGGCGGACTTCGCCACTGACAATTAAAAGTGGTATGGATACAGAATGTAAATGTATTGAATGGCTATTGCAGAAAAAGTGACGACCATAAATAGTATCAAACATGGGGCTTGATTTCATGAAAATCCAAAGGTTGTTAATTTTAAAACAATACTAACACAACACTATGTACATGGAGTTAATATAATTGTTCCTACTGTACAAAGCCCTATACTAACACAATATCTGTAAGTAATGGAGTTAGACAAATCAAGAGGATATCTTCCAAAGCTTCAGACTTTTTGGTGCGAAATTCTGTTTTTTTGTTACCACAGAAATTTTACATTATGAAGACATCAGCTTCAGCTCATGGTGATAAGCATTTTTCACTATTCTCTAAAATTTTGTACGCCAATCAATTAATCATAAAAACAGATTCTATGATAATGTAAATCACTATTTACAGCTGGAGAATGTAACCTTGAAATACAAGCATCCACTTAATTTGTCTAACTTAACTTAAGAATGCATTTTTACACAAAACAAGAGTTGTGGATTCTGTCCACCATCGTGTCCACATCACTTACTTTGAATAGACAGGAGGAAGAATTACACTGACCAATAATGCTTTTAATGAACGTATGAATATGTGGGCTTTAAGACAGACTTGAAAAAAATGTGAACCCATCTTCCTAAATGCTTTCCTGCCTTATCATATTGACAGTAATTCATCACCGGAAATGCATATCTATTACTCAGTTGAATTAGTGAAACCACCAACTTTATCTCTGTGTCATGCCATTATATTCCAAAAGGCAGTTTTGCATTTAAATATACAGCATTAACTACAAAAGAGAGAGCTAGACTGAAAAACTGATTTTTAGGAACTATTCTTCCACTGTGCCTTCATAATACTTCACTCAGCCAAACTTCGGGAACGCTTTCAAGTTCACCCTGCCATTCACGGCACCGAATCTCAGCGAGCTTGTGTGAAAGATTAAGAGCGGAGGGGAATCGTAATAAAGGTGACAGAGGAGATCTCATGGGACACCTCGCCTCCAGGCACACAGCAGAGAGAGATCCGACTTTATAATGCAGTTAAATTAATTCTTCACAAGGCATTTCCACACTGAACGCCTGGGCCATCAATATGGTGCTTCTGGTGTGGCCCCAATTATGAGAAAAGAAATACAGAAATACAGTACAAAAAAAATGCTTTGTTCTGAAACTGAACCAGTGATCATCCAAAGATAATAAGGAGTTGTGTCATCTAAATGTCACAAGGGTGCAGAGTACGGCTGTGTATTGGCAAGCATCTGGCGAAACGATGTGTATCATGATAGAGGGGTTAACATTCAATACATTGAGATACTGTAAGCAAGGCGATATATTGTGAATTTGAACACCACCATATGAATGAAATCGATATTCATAAAATCTGAGTAAAGGAGAGTTCACTTTTTTTATGCAATCAGAACAGTTGGATCTGCATTTGCATTTATCACAGTCCGTGTAACATCCAACATCACGGCACTACTTTGAGAGGGCACATACACTGAAAGGGCGCATCTCTTTGCTGTAAATGAAATAAAGTATTGATTGAGTTCATCTTTGCATGTTAGCTATTAATTAAAAATTGATACAGTGTTTTTTGAGAATTGGTACAGATTCACAAAACTAGGGCTGTCAATCGATTAAAATATTTAATGATTTTATGATTGTCCATGATTAATCGCAAATTAATCGCACATTTTTTTATTTGTTCAAAATGTACCTTAAAGGGAGATTTGTCAAGTATTTGATACTCTTATCAACATGGGAGTGGCTGCTTTATGCAAATGTTTGTATATAGTTGTTATTGGAAACAATTAATAATACAAAACAATGACAAATATTGTCCAGAAACCCTCACAGGTACTGCATTTAGCATAAATAATATGCTCAAATCATAACATGGCAAACTCAAGCCCAACAGGCAACAACAGCTGTCAGTGTGTCAGTGTGCTGACTTGACTATGACTTGCCCCAAACTGCATGTGATTATCATAAAGTGGGCATGTCTGTAAAGGGGAGACTCGTGGGTACCCATAGAACCCATTTTCATTCACATATCAAACGATTTTGCGTTAACGCGGTATTATTAGGGCTGTCACGATATAAATTTTTCTCAATACGATTATCATGGCAAAAAACATCACGATAACGATATTATCGCGATATCATTAAAAAAAATGACGCAATCACTTCAAATACATCTTTAACTTTATTTGGTCCAAAGTTTGTTTGTTTTCTTTCCAAAACAACGGATAACAGTGTACTTTACATGGCAGTGAGTGTGTCTTAACTGAATAAACAAATACAATATAATAAATAGGCTTAGCTGACCTGCTCCTTTTTCTTTCCCTGATGATTTCTCACGTTTCTTGGATGCTGCTGCCTGACCACAAGAAAAGTACAAGCTGTCACTGTCTTGTTGAACAGACCTCAATTAAGTTAGCCAACTTTACTTAGCACATAAATTAGCTAGCCAGCTCACGTAGTCATTCACTAACCAAGATATGCTAACGTTGTACTCATATTACTCAACTGACATGTTTATAGCTATGCTAACATTACAACTTACTCGCTCTACGGTGGTGAAATGTTCAGCATGATGATTGCGAAAGTGACTATGCAGCATGTTTTAAGTATGACCTCCTTTGGCTAATACTGTAGCCCCACATTCCCTGCACACTGGAGCAGTATCAAGAAGGACTTTGTTTTTCTTGCGCAACCCGAAGAATTCCCACACTGCAGAGTTTACGTTTTTAGCAGGGCGATAAAGTATCTTCTTTTCATTCGTCGTCATTCTGACAGAATCACAGAACAAGACGCACGCTTGCTTATGGTGTGTTTACTTTATAGTCTGTTTGTGACTATGTATGTATGACATCATGTCTGCGACAAGCTTTTATTTACTGCGTGTGGGAGAACCAGGTCTTAGCTAAACCAAGAGCTGAATTGAATTAAACACGATATATCGTGGCTGGATTATTTACACGATATTACTATTTTCATGTTTTTTAATACCGCGATTACCACAAAAAACGGTATACCGTTAACTTTGACAGCCCTACAGAAAACAAAATATTGTGATATTCAATATTTTCAGTATTTTCCTACGCTCGTAGTGCAGAGGTGGAAAAAATATTTGTTAGTTTATTGGATGATTACGAATAAGCTGACCAACCATAAATGTTTCCGACATCAGTATAATGTAATCATAATGGTTCAGCCCTGCTCT
Source organism: Hozukius guyotensis (assembly GCA_916700995.1). Classification (NCBI taxonomy): domain Eukaryota; kingdom Metazoa; phylum Chordata; class Actinopteri; order Perciformes; family Sebastidae; genus Hozukius; species Hozukius guyotensis. The sequence continues at coordinate 21,911 of CAKALU010042446.1, forward strand.
GTGTCTTTAGGTCAGGCTACAGGTTGTGCATCATTTTCTGAAAAGGCTAAAATTGAAAAGGAAAAAAAAATATTTCTAAAGCAAAACAATTATTTTAAAAAAGAAAAAAAAAACACTAAATATAGCTCCAAATTAATAGTCCTTAGTGCACACATAAATCTGCGTGGCATCTTTTTAACACTCGATTGTATTGTGTGTATTCAACCACTGTGTCTTTATTTGGTGAACTCTAAGTGAGGCAGACAAAATGCCACGAGTGATTGTGCCGGTTGATAAATGCCACACTTTCTCACCGTTACTCACACTGGCTGCCTCAAATAAGCAGTAGCCTACTGAAATATGGGGGCAGGCTGTCTTAATGCTCATTTGAAATTCAAAGTGTTTTTCATAAATTATTACATTTATAAAAAAAATCCACAAAAATGCATCTATTAACATAAGATACTGTTGTTTTAGTTCTGTAACAAAAATACAAAAACATTGTAGATTGTTCTGTAGCAGAAGGGAAGATAAAGGACGCTTACAGTGTGTACATGCACCTGTGTGTGTGTGTGTGTGTGTATTACTCACCCCAGCGTCGTCATGGTGACAATAGTGTACCAGAAGGAAGCTGGGATGCTGGTGAACTTGCTGGAGCTGGAGCCCTTCTCTGCGTAGAACATGACCGTGGCGAAGATGATGATGGCCATGGTGAGCGAGAAGAGGAGGAAGCCCAGCTCTGAAGCGCAACTCTTTAGCGTATAACCCAGGATCCGCAGGCCCTGCGAGTGGCGGGAGAACTTGAAGATGCGAAACACTCGAAACACCCGCAGCGTCACGAAGGCGCCGCTCACGTCCTCGTTGTTGCTCATCACCAGGCCGATGTAGTACGGCAAGATGGCCACCACGTCGATGATGCTCATCACCGAGCGCATGAAGCGGTAACGGCTGGGCGCGGCGAACAGACGCATCAGGTACTCCACCGTGAATATCATGACGCAGGCGGTGTCCATGCAGAAGAACGCCACCGTGTAGCGTTCGCCGCACGGCATGTCTTTCTGGTTGGCGGTGGCGCCGCAGGGCACCGTCTCTACCACGTTGGTGATGACCGAGATGGCGATGAAGAAGCCAGTGACGTAGTAGAAGACCAGGGCCATGGTGGAGGTGTGGGGGTTCTCGAAAGCACGCCACATGGTCTCCCGGAAGTTCATGTGGGGCAGCTTCATGTCCTTGTTCTCTTCCTGGTCGTCCTGCAGCCGCTCTAAGTTCTCCCTCTTCCTGTCCTTGTACTCTTCGTAGCAACAGTCGCCGATGATCTCAGGGATGATGCCGAAGAAGATCAACTCCTCGTCGTAGGCCGAGATGCACTCGTGGCGGGGGTAGTGGAGCTTCCCTGTCCGGTAGAAGTTGAGGATGCTTCTGAAGGCGTCCGGGTCCCGGTCAAAGAAGTACTCCTTGATTTCGTCGTTGTAAAAGAAGTCCTTTTCAGAGCTGCCCAGCAGGGTGTCGGGGTAGCGGTCCAGAGTGGTTCTCCAGGTCTGAAAGCGGCGGCCGCTGACGTTGAGGATGATCAGCTCGTCCTTTCTCTTGCTGTTGTCCATCGGTGCAACAGGCATAGGGCAGTTGGCAACGGGCATCCAGCCAATGGCTGCCGCCCTGGCAAAGGGGAGCCACCCTGCTACTCCTGTCATCGTGAAGTCTTCAAAGAAGTCCTCCTCGCCTTCAGAGTCGACTCTCCTCAAGATCAACTAACATCTGAGGGGTTATATCACAACAAAATGATTAAACATAAAGCTGAAAAAAGCAGCACACTATAGATGATCAACCAAATTATCAGTGTTTGCCATCATGGCACTAAAAGAAGCAGCATGAAGCTCGTGACATTTTGAGTTCCAAATGAGCTTTTCCTCTCCTCTATTCAATTTCCAGTCACTCATTTCCAGGACAAAGCTGATAAATGGCAACAACTAAAAAGCACAAGTGCCGGGCAACCGGACGGGCGGGTATAAAGGTGAAGTCTAATCTCAGTTCAGCTCTGTTCCGGGTTTGACGCCTCAACGTAAAGATAATATGGAATTCATACTCTATTATTTAGGGTTATTAAAGCCTGAAACAGTTTGCTCACACTGGGACTGATACCAATTTTGTTGCATTTGTGGACCAGATCACTTCTTGTTTTGAACCTGCAGCACACACATGCTCAAGATATATAGAATAACTACAGTTAGATGTGAAGTGAATAATACAATGTGGTAACTAACAAAAGCAGTAAAGTCACAAACCTATCTGTCCTGAGTATAGCATCATTAACTGAGACAGGCTGACTGTCTGCACAGCACAAACCTGTTGCATCGGAATAAAGAGGCTCCAGATTGATCTAACTGGAGATATTATTACACCATTTTTATGGTATTTTCATTTATAATTGAAAATATTATTGACCTGAAATCCATTTAGAAATGGCCTATATCACCAGGTCAGTGGAAAATTACATTAGTAAACTGCATGTTTACACATATTTTTTTAAAAACGCTGTATAACATAGAATCCGAATCAGAATGGTGTTTATTGCCAGGTGTAAGAGGTATACACTAGGAATTTGCTTTGGTTTTGTTGGCGCAAGTAAGCAGTATAATAACAAAAGAATAGATAAAAAGCCTACGTTTGGTAGGTCTGCCTTAAATGACTTTTTTTTTCCAATGCAGCGAATGGAGTGAAATGGAGCAAAGACACTCACCGATAAAAGTGAAGGGGGGACGAAATCCCAACTCTTCCAAACAAAATCAGACTTTCTGTAAAGACCGAGTCCTCAGTTATTACAAGTGAGAGAAGAAGAGCTCGGATCCATCCAGCGGGATGATGAAGCAGCGAGCAGCAGCATCACCTCTCCTCCTCCTCCTCCTCCTCCTCCTCTCCTCCTCGTCGGTCGGACTCCGGCTCCGAGCAGAGCGCACAAAGACGCGGTTGATGGAGCAGAATGAACCGGTCTGGGGAACCACAAGACTTGGGTTGTATGGCGGGATTTGTGGACGTCTTTAATGGTTTTGTTTCTTGTTTTGTTTTTTTACATCCTGGCTTCTTTGTTTTTTCCCGTCAGTGTTTGGAAAGTGAAATGTGATGGAGAGGCGCAACGCGCGTCCTCTTTCCTCCAGCAGCACAAAGTACAATGTGCGTCTCTCTCTCTCTCTCTCTCTCTGTGTGTGTGTGTGAGTGTGTGTGTGTGCCAGCTCTGTGTCATCAGCCCTCCTTCCCTCTGCCTCACTTTACCATCAGATGTGACACACTCACCCTGTCACTTTGGCTGCATGCAATACTGTGGTGCTGCATTTCTAACTAAAGCAGGAAATACTACTGTATTGTAATGGTGGGCACATGGAGACACTATGCTGTATATAATAATAATAATAATAATAATAATAATAATCTTTATTTGTATAGCACCTTTCTAAACATAGTTTCAAAGTGCTTGCACAGATACAATTAAATACAGACAACAATAAAAGAACAAAACATAAAGACCAAATAATGAGAAAACTAAAACCCGTAACCGGTGGTATCAAAACAATAAGTTACTACACATATGCCAAAAGAGGACAATATAAGGTATGGGAAAAGGTGCACCAAGCTGTTGCCTTATGGAGTTAAAAAAGCCTTTTTTAAAAAATGGGTTTTTAAAATTGGTAGTAGAGCTAGCTAACCTGCGGTCCCGAGGTAGGCTGTTCCACAGTCTAGGGGTATTGATGGCAAAGTCCCTGTCACCCTTAGTCACCAGCCTAGACCTGCATGGTACAACCAGTAGAGCCAAGTCAGAGGATCTCAGGTTACGCGGTGGCACATAGGGTGTAAGGAGCTCAGTGATGTAGGTTGGTGCCAAACCATGCAGAGCTTTAAAAGTTAGCTGGACCCCTATATCCCCCCACTCATCCCTACTCTGTGAATGTACAGAGTGCACATGTACAGTTTTTCTACCGTACTATTAAGAATATAAGCAGCAACTGATTATATGAAAACCCTCATTTTTTACCTATAGATGTGGGTGTAAGAAAATATAGAAGAAATCGAAAATTGCAATATTGTGTTTTGTGATACTGTATCGATTCTAAAAAAACTATTGATTTTCAATTAATAGTTTACATGCAAAGATTAAATCAGTCAATACTTTATTTAATTTGCAAAAAGAGATGCATCCTCTCAGTGTACACTGTAAAAACGATAACTTAGTTTTTTGGCCTAAAAAGGTATTTGAAGTTGGTAAAACTTTAAAATATGCCTTATTAACATTTGTGGCAATAATTTAAGTCAGTCCAGCAAACCAGAATATTTGTTTGTGTCAAAACAATGTAGTGAGTCATTACTACTTACAGTATATCTTTCAGTTGTAAACACAGACTATTGGTTGCGATTAAATACAAGGGGGTGAAGTTCAGATAACTCTCGTGTCTTTGTTGTGAAATGCGGGAAAGCCAACTTTCCGAGTTGATGTTTGTCACTTGAAGTACTCCGCCCCCCCAGTATGTCTGTCTCGCATAGGAGCTTGAGTCTGACACCACACAGGTACGTTTTAACCTACTTTTCGTTTAATTAAGTTAAAATGGTGTCTACATTTTTATTCTGAGTTATTTGGTGTGATGAATTAATAGATACATCAGGCAATACCATCAACAACAGTTAGACACGAAGCTTAATTAGTGAATGCTAGCGGCTAGCTGGTGCTAGTGACGCTAGTCTGTGCAAATATCCTTCAAACGGCAGGCATTATTCTTTCCGACTGGTTAGTCTGAATGGGCTTAATTTCTTGTAATGTTACACTAACTTCTCAGTACAGTATTAGAGCTACATCAGTAGCTGGGTTGACATGATTTTATGTATATGGTGGTGTGTTCTTTATACACGGATGTATGAAGGTACAGTACCAGCAAGGGGCAAAAAAACGACTCACTTATGCCAGGATCAGACTACACAATATTTTTGACTGTTACGATGGTCACTATGTCAGATTAGACGATTGAGAGTCACAAATTCTTGTTGTGACTTGGCCGCGACACATGACAGAGTACACGTCGGTCCCCTGTTCCGACAATACACACTCTCCCGGCACCGCTGTCTTAATATACGGACTTACCGGGGCTCAAGCCCACGGGCCTGACCTCGTAAAGGGGTCCACGAGGCTCCAGGGGAAAACAATGAAAATAAGCGAAAGCGGGCGCGCAACGGGATGCTCCATGCGCAAATACGATGGTGTTTTTTACTCCGACACAACCCAGATTGAATATCCTACTGCTGTCCGGCAGCAGTTGCGCTGGGGAGGTCCGATGATATCATTCTGCATAATAAGTGGCCGTGTGCTTCTGTTTACATCTGTGTGCATCTGTGCTCAGCCGGTCAAATTCACAACACTCATTTTTTTTGTTCCCGATCCGAGTCGACACCCTACGACGGCCGTGTCGGGTTATAATCGGGCTGATATCGTGTAGTGTGAACCGGCCATAAAGTTTAGGCAATAAAACCTAGTTAGGTTTAGGAAAAACGGCATGGTTGGCCTTAAAATAAACATGGAAATTAAGTAAAATAAGTACGGAAACACGTCACACAAAATCAAACACCGGTCTCAAACACCGTCCAGCTAAAAGTCCTGTGTTTGTTTGACCCATCCACCTCCCCTCCAGCCCGCCATAAACCATCTTTCTCACTTTTTATTTTACGTCAAGCTCCTCATTTACATGGCAGTCAGTAGACTACATGGCGTACAAATGACACGCCAAAAGCAAGCGTTCTCATTGCACACTTTTGCCTATCATGTCATTCATGGCAGTCATATACACACACACATCCCATATGTAGAATTCAGTGAGGTATTTTCTTTCAAGCTGATATGGCAGAATGGACAAAGTGGACTTTCATCCCTTTTAAAAGTCTTGTATCTGAGGTCAGACACAAGTAATGTGAAGGTCTGACAGGTCAGGTGTGGGGAGGCAAATGATTTAGAAGGCCATTTAAAAACAATGTCTGTTGTTGTGAAAATGTAAATGCATTGTCCTTAAATATAATACAAGCTTCACTTTTT
>CAKALU010042448.1:0-29684 GCA_916700995.1 Hozukius guyotensis
CTCCACAGCTCCATCACCAGGTCACCATAACACTTGGCCATGTGACCTCGCATCCCGATGGGGTTGGTTCTGTAAATGCACCAACACGGGCCAGTTAAAAGTATAAAGTTTCAGGATAATGGTGGCGTGATTTATACCAGAGTCATACACTTAAATGGCACCTGTTGAGCTCATAGAGGTGTCCCCCTGAGATGAAGTAGTCTGTGAGAGGCTTGGTGTTGCTCACACACTGGATACTGGAGTTCATGAAGCAGGTGTTGCCAAGGTTACTGAGGCCAGTGGCTCCTTTCTCTGTGGGAACTGGGATGGGAAAACAAGGACTTACTGGTCAGAAAAAACACTAAATGAGCTAACAAGCTTTCTTTACTGACCAGCTAATATCTTTTACTAGTGCACATATGACAAACTGCGTTCCTCTCAGCATGCTTGGTGTGAACATTACCATGAAATTAAAGGAAAACATTTACATAAATCTACATGGCAACATTTTTTTAACATCTATCAGTCACTTATAGCTGCAAAAGATTATTTTCTTTTACCAAAAACATTTGGTATATAACATAACACTAAGTATTTATTTACACCAAACTATTTATGAATCAGTATCTATTTACAAAAAGTGGTGTACTATATCATATTATCTGCCAGCGTCCTCCTGCCTGCCCCACACCTACAAGAGGAACACATCCATATAGGGTATTGTATGGTGTTAGTGGGCAGCATTCTGCGAGCAAATAAACTCAGTTGTGAAACCAAGTTATTTCCAACTGCGGCTTTTATCCAGGGTTAAGTCCTTTTTTTTTTTTAATCTTTTAATGATTTTGAAAAGGTAATGCATGCTTTTATCACTACACGTCTGGATTATTGTAATGCACTTTACGTTGGTGTTAGACAGGCCTCTTTGTCTCGCCTGCAGCTTGTTCAGATCGCGGCAGCTCGTCTCTTAACTGGTACACGTAAACGTGAGCACATCTCCCCTATTCTGGCTTCTCTTCACTTGCTCTTTGTGCGTTTTAGGATTGATTTTATTATTAACGTATAAATCGTTAAATGGGCAAGCTCCAACTTATCTCTCAGACCTTTTAAAACCACATCTTTTATCAAGGACACTCAGATCCACTGAGCAGTTGCTTCTGACTGTCCCGAGGTCTAGGTTAAAGCTCGGGGGTGACCCGAGCCTTTTCAGTTGCAGCTCCAAAGCTCTGGAACGCTCTGCCTCCACATGTTGGGCTGTCCCCCACACTGCCTGTTTTTAAATCAAATCTGAAAACATACTTTTATTCCTCGGCTCTTGGCTCAGCATGAGAGTTGACTATTTTAATCCTTTTTCCTTTCCTATTGATCTTAACGCTCTTATTTATTCACAATAATTGTTGCTTCATAGAGTGTGATGTGATGTGTGATGATTGAAACGTAATATTTGTCTGTAATAGAGACTGTTAATATCCACATATCAGAGCTGACTCAAACTACCCGCCCCTTTACAAATGCACAATAAGCTCATCCAGTGTCCTCTGGCTCACCTTTGTGTCTGTCCATCTTACTACTGTTGGCGATGAAAGACATTTCCTCAGGCCAGCTCATGTCTTTGTTCCTGACTGTGGAGGAAGAGGAAGACATTTCTGTGGTTAAACCAGTTCACTTGCACTTTCATGTGCCATTATTTAGAATGAGCTGTTACACAACACTATTATGAGAGTCATTGGGAGGTGTCTCAGACCTTCAATAACTAGCTGCTGCTCATCATAGATCTTCAGGCTTTCCAGTGTGTGATCTTCATCGTCCAGGAGGGTGAGGTAGTTCTGCAGGACAAAGAGAGGCTAAAATAACCCTGAGTAGTAACTTTGGATTTATTACGACTCTGTTGTTCTTTCTTCTGCATCAGTTCATTTTAAAAGGTACCATCAGGCATGGTCGTATTAACCTGCAAAAATAAGCTGCTGGGTCACTAGTAACCCCCCCGTTCCTTCCACACTTTGTGTGAGAGGAGTTTTCTGTGCTGAGTTCTACCTGGCCCCTGGTTCGCTGTGTGGTAATTTGATTTAACACAGATCAATATAGGAATACGCATCATGTAAGCACATAACTGAGATTATGAAGGTCTTGGAACTAGATTCTGACACAGGTCCCCTTTTCAAGATAGGGCCTCACAATTAGGGGATAATAATAAAAGTCCCACCTTAAAGGTATTTTTCAACCTGGACCCTATTTTCCCATGTTTTTGAGTCTACGGGCTCTTTCAACAGCTATAGCCCGTGTAGCTAGTCTGAATCAGAATGAAATTGATAACTTTTGGTTTGTTTTCAATTTAGTCTGGTGCGGTTTCACCGTGCACAAGAGCTGAGGGACGTGTACGAAGGAATGAATTTATCTTGCCACTTCTATGTAGACTTTGAAATATTGCTGTTGAAGTTTTTTTCACAGTGACTCGGCACTGATCTTCTGTGAGCACGAATCCCTTCTCCTCCAGTTTATCTCCAATGATATCAAACAACCATCAGCCAGTCCTCTCCCACTCATGTTAACCTGTCGTTTACCTGAGTCCATCTCAACAAGGCAGCCTGCGGTCCGAGACCACCTCTCACAAGTGGTCCCGGACCGGTTGTTTTGGTCCACACCAGAGTACGATTACTGTGTTCACAACTGCCCAAACAGACCAGAGTTGGTTTAAAATGACTAATGGGGAAAACAATTTCTGAAATTGGTCCAGTATTGAGGGAGGACGCTGTAACCGCCAGCCGCTAAACGAGCTATAATATAATTGCTCGGGGCAACTCCTCACCGTCAATGTACGTCCACTAAAAGTGTTTGTTTTTACCACGACAGGCTCTGGTTGTTATTATAATGTCTGACATTATGGAAAGAGTCTCGCTCAAGGAGAAGTCTCCTTCTGAACTCTGGCGAGGTGACGTGTTGCCGGAAGACAACGGTGGAATAGTGGAATACATCCATGATGGAAACGTGACTGTTTGTTGTGTTGGAGTACAGAAAGCGTAGCTTAGTATTAACTGGCTGAATATTTAGATGATTTCCATAATGTGGTTGAGCTCTTTGAATTCGATGGCCGCCTGTATTTATCTGAGCCAGAGTATATACGGATATTCAGAATTCACAACGAGGCTTCTCCGAGCGAGACGCGCAATAACAAACAGACCGGATCAAGAGAAATGTATGTAAAATGTATTGATTGTGAATCAGTTTTAGGTCATTTGATTAAGAAGTATATTATCAACAGTGTACATTTACATTACTGTGTGATCTTATGGTCCTGTGTCAAAATCTAGTTTTAATAGCTTAATTATCTTAGTTTATAATGTGCTCACATGGTTCATTTCATTTCAAAATAAAGTTGTGGCATACAGAAAACCTCCTGCCAACATTATCCACTACCTTCATCCTCATGAAGAATTGTGTCATATACTGGCTGACCATTATCTGATACATCATAAAAGCCAAATGTTTCAAAGTAACGGCGGCTCTTGTGACAGCTTTGCGGCCCACCTCACTGTTGTAGAGCCAGAGTCTCATGTCCTCCTCCTTGATGCGGAGTCTCTGGGACAGGTAGAGGTGGATGTCCTTGATGGTGGCCATGCGGCTGAAGCAGCCTGTGTAGGCCAACACCCTCTTCAGAGGAGCGTTGGGGGATGGCACGTTACCTGCTAAGGTGCACAAAGAGGACAGGAACATTCACAACCTGACCCAAACACACAATCAGAGCACACATTTGGTGTGTTCATTTGGCCTTTTTCTTAGCTGGAAGGACTTGAACAGTGATTTAAAACTCAACTGAAATACAGTATTGGCTACACACAAGCTCACAGATGCAAAACAACCGATCGATTCCAACAACAGCATTCTGGTGACTGAGGATTAGTTGTAAGGAAGCAGCAAGAAAGGGCTTTTTTGTCAATCAGTGCAGACTTGATTGGTCAATCAACTTAGTGGATTTAGTGGACTCAGATTGGATTAAATCAAATACAAACCAATCAATATCAGTCCTGTTTATTAAAATATAAATATACACATTTAAAAGCTTTACTTAACTGATATTGATTTATTAATAAAAAATAGTGATTTTAATATCAGATTTTTCAATCTACACAGCTTTGCTATTCAATTCTACCACTAAATGAAGCATCCTCTACACTTGTTCCAGTGCTCTCTGGCCTCAGGCTGTTATGAAGACATTATGCAGAATATGATGCATAATTAGATCAAGTTGAGATATTTAGCCACATGCCTGAGAGAGGGTCTCAATGCCCAGCAATGACTGCTCAGACAGATTAGGAGTCATGATGGAAGCCAATAGCTCCACTATTGCCTGAAACCCGATCTGTTGACATGATTTGGACCAGCGCTCTCATGCCGAGTGCTGATGCCTGATTACCGTGTACATCTCCACTTTATGCTGCTTTCTTTTGGCAGGGAGACATTTTCAATTTCATACTTGTCCATTATATCCATTTAGACATCATGCAAAGAGATAAACACTGGAAAGAAATCCAGCTTCGACTACTGTGTGAGTGAGTGGGTCTATATATAGCTCACAGTCGTCAGCCTACAGCTCATATACCAGTGTGATGGGACAGGAAACCTCAACAACAGAAAAGCTTCATCTACACCTGGTACGTTTGATACCAACTAACTGCTATGTAATACTGCCTGTGTCATATCTCTATAACTTCTGCATCATCAAGAGGTACTGTAGCATACACATTGCTGTTTTATAAATCTTTCAATAACCTTTCTTTTGGTGAGAGTGCAGCCCCTGTAAGGAAGCATATTGGATGAGTAAGGATGTCCTGATTTTTTGGCCCCCGATCCCGATCCCTGTCCTTTAATATTGGGTATCTGACGAAACCGAACAAGTGTCACACATCGAAAAAAGAGGGTTCAATGTTAATTTTTTTTTTTTTTTCCTGAAGTAAATTTTTACTTGCTCCTATACAAATTGTTTTATTTATTAGCGGTTATCAAATAACAACAAAGATCAGAGTTAATTGTTGTGTTTTGGGGGGGCGGCTGTGGCTCAGAGGTAGAGCGGGTCGTACACTAATCAGAAGATCAATGTAGTGTAAAGCACTTTGAGTGGTCAGAAGACTAGAAAGGAGCTATATAAATGCAAGTTCATTTAAGTTAAGTTAACATAAGTTTCGCCCGTATCCTCTGACACCACCCAACGGCATTTTCTATGCGAATGCCCGATCGGTACTGAGCACGTGCAACTCTCAACAGAGATGAGAGAGGGAAACTCACTCCTTAGCTACTTCTGAAGCAGCTTCAGAAAAAAACCCATCTCCATTCAAATACTGGAGGTTCTGGTTCAAAAATATTTAGTTTATAAGCTTAAAATTATGGATATGATAAATGAGAATGGAGAACGCACTCCTGAAACTGATGTGATGTGATCAGCTAGAGAGACATATCTCTAAAGGAACACTCGGTACGCTCGCGGTTGTACAGTGGTGTTACAGAGTGGAGGGTCTTCCCTCACAAATGATCTCTGGGCGAGTACAGAAACCTGCTGCAGAGGGCACACAAAGGCGACTTTTGGCCTGTTATCGAGTTACCCACGGAATGAACGTTAATTAGTGACAGCTGATATGACCTGCCACCGTGTGAAAGCACTGGTCAGCGTCAGCTAAAAATGAGAAGCTGCTACCTGAATGTTTTGGTACACTGACCTTTGCTAAGGATAATTAGCGTCTAAGCTTAGTGTCAAACTCATTGTCTGAACCCATACTTTTTCACTTTCACACACTCCAATTTTCACTTTCATATGCAGTGAAATGCTGCACTGTAGAGCCTGACTGTGGCACAGTGAAGGAGAGCAGCAGCAAAGAAATGATCAGGCCCCGATACTGATCCTGAGACAGCTCTACTTTATACTACCGGTAAAAATCGACTTTGTTGGAATTCTTACATTAGTAAAGCTTCCTGTTTTACATATCTCTGAAGGACAAGTGATATAATTGAACTGATATAAATATATCAGGGTTGGTATATTTTGGTGATTTCTATAGCAACTGTTGAACTTGAGTTGATAGAACTGTCCCACTGGTATTAAGGGAACCTTATCTTTGCAAGGCGGCGGTCATGCTGGACCACAGTTATGACTGTTCTTCCTGCTTTGATGATGACAAAGGGGGCCCAGTAAGTGAACTTTAGTTTTGTTTGCTTTTCTCAATTATGTTGATTTCTTTTCCTGAATTTCTTTTTTATGTGTTGTCATTTTTTTTAACAGACCAGAAAGTCCTGAGTGGAGGAATACAGAAGGATTAGACTGAGACAGATTTTCAGGTGTTCAGAAAGCCAAACGAGTGATTTTCCAAATTTTGCCAAATCATAATGGGAGAGTACAGATATGCCTGACATTATTATCATGTCCCCAAATGTTCCAAATAGTTTTCCTTTCAACAATTTAAAAGCTGCTATGATTTGTTATGTTTGTTAGGATTTAGAATACTAATAATGCACATGAGTGTGGAGCACTAGAACGAGTGTCGTCAAAACTAATACTTGAATAGCAAAGTCTGTGAAGATCGAAAAAGGTTTGAATTATGCAACTTTTAGAGTGATCAGCAGTCTCTCCCCTTCATGGGCCATTGGTTCATTCCACTGCCCACTCCAGAGAACTGCCAGGTGCTGGATCAGTCCACTCCAGGAGGATTAAAAGAGGGGGGGATGCGGGGTAGCTCAATGAAGCATTTGTCGACGGCTTGCTCTGGTCTTGCTGCAGGCTTACGTTACCTCTTGGTGGGGGTAAATACGGTGGGAACATTCGCAGGCTGGTCATACCCATATTGACCCAGATGTTGGACTGGGGGGAGCGCGTGGCCGGCTGCTGGCGGAGGAAGAGGAGGTAGCGCGGGAAGAGCTCCAGCTCTGCTTGGCCTGTCTTGCTCTCCAGGATAACCTGCAAGGGGTGGAAGGGAATGTTTTATACTTTTCATGCTTGGAATCCACCGAGTGCATCGATCAGTCTGGAAAACAGAGATTGTCTTAAGGTCGCTTTTACTCCTGTTGTTCAGTTGGTCAAAACCGGATGAAAAAGATGATACGTTATTGCCTTTTAGTTATGATGAGTTCACACAGACTTTATACAAATGAACGGGAATGGGAAGTGAGTGGTGAAGCAAAAGAGAGAGAGAACGACGGCAAATGGCGAAAAATGGTGGTGCAACATTGCGGACTCCGTGGAGAGGACCCGCTCCCTATGTAGATATAAACGGCTCATTCTAAGGTAACAAAAACACACGATTCGTATTTTCAGGTGCTTATACACTAAAGAAATCATACTTATTAATATTATATTACATTTCTGCCAATAGATCCCTTCAATTGTTACACACTGGTCCCTTAAGAGTTTACTGTGATGTTAACATCACAGTGACAGTGAAGTTCATCAGCTGTTGAGTGGGTGTGTACTGTATTACAGACTGTATTCACTCACCGGTCGCGGTAGGCTGAGGTTGGCACCATACCAATGGTAGAGTGCCCGCCACACCGGCTCTGGCACCGTCTCAAAGTCTCTGCCAGGCACCAGCTGCAAGGAGCGCCTCAGCCTGCCACCCTCCATGGTTAACGTAGGGGCCTGCAGGGGCACAGCACAGACACAGCATTTAAATACGTGTACAAAAGACCCTATTCTGCCTACTTGGATTACAGATAATAGACGGAGACAGTATCCTAATGCTATGCACAGGCTGGCAGCCTGCTATCAGTACAGCATCATGTAGAGATAAGACAAAGGAAGCACCATCTGGCCTGCCAGCGAGGAGTGCCTCCTAATTAGGAATCTCAGATCATTTCTTCAGTCAAACCAAAGAAAAAGCTGGAGAAATATTCTCCTCACAGTTTTTCTGATGTAACCGCCAGGTTGTCAAGAAACTGAAATATCTTTTCATCCGCAAAGAGTTACACAAACTGCTCCAAACACGACACAAAACGATTCTTTTTACAGACTGAAAATGTGTAGTGTAGGCTGAAGCTACAGCTTATAACACCCACAAAATTCTATTTTTGATTGTACATTTTAATCTATTCATCCAATTATTTTTAAACTTTTCTTTATTCACAAAGCGTCCGACACATTATGAGCTCCATAATTGTGCCCCTTTATCTGAACTACAATGTTTTTATACATCAACTCTTTGTTTCGTAAATATGCACATGTCAATCAAATCATATTAGTTTTCTCTAATTTTAAAGACACATTTTGTGAAATACACTTATTTGCTTTCTCTCTGGGAGTGAGATGAGAAAAAATTAATATCACTCTCATGTCTGCATGTATATAAAGCTGGAGACAGGGCAAGCTTAGCCTAGCATAGCATAAAGACTGGAGGTAGGAGGGAATAGCTAGTCTGGCTTTGTCCAGAGTTAAAAAATACACTTACCAACAACCCTAAAGCGGTCTTATTTACACAATGTAAAGTACCTGAGGCTGAGCACAGGTTTAGGTTTTGGTCTCTGCTTCAAGAGGCTGCACACAATCACTGCATTGTTCCACAAGACACAGTTGACTACATATAAAACCATAAACCATAACCTCACCAGATGTTTCCCATGTTTCCAGTCTTTAAGCTAAACTAGGCTAACCGTGATCCGACTCAAGCTCTGCACTTACTGATTATTTTTCAAATTGCTTAACTATTACTTTAAAGAATGTTTGGATACTTTGATTTGTACTGTTTGAGACTATTTCATTTAATAGAGACTGCATTAGTTATTTTTTCAGAACTAGTTTTGTTTACAATTCTTTTATTAATTTCAATTATATCTTATATAAATATATATACACAACTCTTGTGTGTTTGCACCTGACCCGCATTCAATTACACTTTCAGCCTGATGTAACCTGGCTCACTGGATTCAAAATACAGTTTGGGAGCTCTGTGTAACGGTGACCAAATTGAGACTGGGGGTTTAAATGTTTTTAAATGTGAACGCCTTTATACTCTAAATAAACTGGACAGTCTGCTTTTGTCTGTACTTTCACACATATTGACTTTGTACTGCTCATAAACAAAATAAACCGGGCAGCAATCACACATGCACACATCCTTGCCTTCATGGGGTCGGTATTGACCAGAGGCTGGTTGTCGATGGCTCCAGGTCTTTGTGCTGCCAGCTGGGAGGGGAGGTGGCCGTTGGCTCCAGAAAAACACTGATTGTTGTTGTCCGATACGTTGTGCTGACGAGCAAAACAGCTCTCTGTAGCAGAGGGAGCTACCTGGGGGCTCAGGGCTACGAGAGGGAGCGGACCAGGCCACACGCATAGGGAGGGAAAAAACAGAAATCACACAGAAACACAAACACAAACACAAAGCATTAAAATTCACTCTAACGTCAGAAATGTGATGTTTTATTAAGTGAACTCATGTGTTTTCCATGAGTTTGGACATTGTAAAGATGCCAGTATAAATGATGAACAGTTCACCAATGTAAAGTGAGAACAAAATATTTTATTAGAATGTATCCTTAATAATAAATTAAATACAAAAGCACTTGATGATACATTTCTCTAATGTACAACTGAATGATGGTCCACAGTCAATGATTCTATCCATGGAGCTCAAGTAAAGCTACTACGATGAACTTTTATTGTGTGTTGATTTTGGCGATCCCTGTGGACAAAAGCTGTACTATAATGGCTCACATGGTAAATTCAGCATAATGTAGATTTCTATCAGTACAACAACAGTGATACTCATCAATGTGCAGCTCTGAATTTCTCTTTTAATCTGGGCAGTGTTTGTGGAAAGAAGCTTTTGAATGCATGACCGAATTAAACCATTTAAGATTTTGTTTTTCTTAAACATACAGTACACCAGCAGCAGTCAGAGTAATTGCTGTATTTTTGCTTTTACATGCTATCTACGGTTCTGTGAAGTGTGTTGACTGACCGGTTTCTGTAGCCTCCGAGGCGCTGGACACAGCATCGGGTGACCTCTCCTCGGTGGGGCTGACCGCACTGAAGGTTCCCAGCCCTCCCAGTCTGTCCGGTGGGGTGGGCTCTATAGCGGCTGTGACCATCGGAGTTCGCAATGAGCTCAGGATGGACGGCTGCTCCACCACGATGCCCTTATGCTCCTGAACAGAGAGACGACAGCAGGGATTAATGTGATTAATGTGGTGTTTGTGGTTAATGTGGTTTTGCTTTTGCTTTTGTGTCACTGCTACCCAGTGTGATGTCATTGTGCAAGACGCAGTGAAAACCCGGTCTATGTACTGTATGTATTATCCAAAACACTGGATTGTAAATTATTAGAATAATATAGCCTGGTTCCAGACCTCTAAATCGCTGGCCCCATTTCTCTCAGATTGTTTCAGTGATTCCAGCAGGTCAACTGTTGTGCTCACTGACAGCTGTTTTTGCAATCAGATATTAAGCACTCCTAAATTGTCCTTTACAACAATACACAGCATGTTAGGCAACATTTGCTATGATATTATTAAATTATTATTAAACCTTTTATAGCACGTACTGAGGAACTTGTTGCTTTCAATTGACTACATTTACCATCAACACTGACTGGACATCCACCTACAGTAAAAGGTGGTGAATTTATCATTTAAGTACAATACCTGTTCAAAAAGGTTATATAGTATCACTATCAGTGCATATATACACATTTTGCCTGCTTTGAGTTGACTTACATATTTAACGTAGTCCTTCCACTGCTGCCACCACAGCATGGAGATGAGGAACCAGTTCTGACCTTGCTGCAGCCCATGTCTGCTCTCCCTCTCTAACCAACCCCTACACACAAACAAGACAATGGAAAATACTCATTATATTCCTCAAAGTGGTATACAATGACATGACTGATAAAGAGGACAGGTATGTACCTGATGATTTGTCCCTCCTCCTCAGGACTACCAGGCCGGAGCCCCAGGACTATGTGGCAGACCTGGACCAAGACAAAGCACGTGGAAACGATGATGAAGAAGAAATACCGCATTTCAATTTCAACACCAATACAAGTGGTACAACTACTGTACAGTATGTGGGTGTACTGACCTGGAAAAGCAGGTTTAGGAACTCATTGGCCAAAGCACTCTTCACGCTCCAGATCTGGTAGTCTTCCAGGGTCAGGTGACCCAGCTGGTGAGGAAGTCAAAAACACAAAGGTCAGCATACTCACATTCACTGTTCTCAAAATATACACTGCTTTGAGACCTTGAAAGATGGAAGAATATCTATTCATCTGCTATGGTCATTGTGGGTGAAAATAGCTTAGAGGTAAGCCAGGTGACTAGGAGGTTGCTCTGGGTGGGATAGCATGTGGAACTATATGAATGTGAAGCTGGAGTTGAGTGTAAAGTGGTGTTGACTTTCTCTGAAACAAGGTTATAAAATCTGACTATATGATGGGCCAGAATGCAAAGGATTAACTTCCTGACAGCTACATTAATTATGATTCTGTCACCAAGAGTTGTGTCTCACCTTGGTTGTGTCATGCATCTTCAGGATGCCCTCTACAATGTCTGACACGCTACTGTGCAGCTCCTGCAAGGAAATAAAATCTATTAGCATGAAGTAGCAAACACCAAGCACTTTATCCTAAGATAGTGCTGTGAAAAAGATCACAACAGTTCCGGGTGTAAAAATGTGAATTGTGTAATTAGTAAGATTCTGGGATGATCATCAATATCTGTCTGTTTGCAATGCCATAAATTAGAGATGCTCCGATCAATCGGCCACCTGTCAAAACCGGCCGGTTGTCAGCTGATCGGACATGAGGGATGCTGGTCGATCAGACTCATATATCCATGATGGTTTTACTCCGGCACATGTCACAGGCAGTAACGTAACGTCACAGCCAGCAACGTCGCAGACAGCAACGTCGCAGACAGCAACGTCGCAGACAGTAACGTTGCATCCAGCAAGTAACTTCACAGACAGTAACGTCGCAGACGGTAACGTCGCAGACAGTAACGTCACAGACACTAACGTCACAGACACTAACGTCACAGACACTAACATTCACAGACGCTATAAAAAAGGGGGTGTGACGTTATGATTGACAGCTGTGATTTTCTAAGGCTAACAAGCTGCAGCTGTACTTGGCTCGCAATTGGGTCAGACGGGTGTGTGGGCGGGACCTCAATACCACGGCTCCAACTTCCGATCACTATTGCGCAGACTCTGGCTCCAAATGACGTCAAAATCTCAAGATGGCAGCTCCCGTATCTGGGATATATCCACTTCTGTACAGTGGGACGCGTCGTCCATCTATATATACCGTCTATGGTGTGAACTTACAGGGAGTGTGTCTGTGCGATTGTCCTTCCACACCTCCAGCAGGGCCACCACCATTTCATGGAGTTCATCTCGAGACAGAACCCCGTCACGGTCCACATCAAACACTTTGAAGCAAACTGGCAGTGAAAGAGAGCGAGGTAATGGTGAAATACAAATTTGGTTTTGAAGCACAATACTGCCTAGAAACCCAACACCATTTAGTCTACTAGCAGGAAATCCAATTCTGACAGTACAAATGTAATTTCAAGCACCAATGAACAACAATGATTGTGCACTAATGAGCTCCAGCACAAATCAACACTTTCCCAAAAAACATTTTTGCTTTTCAACTTTCAAATTCCAGATAACAGCTACAAAAAAAGCTACAATAGACTGCACTTCTTATGATGAAAAAGGCTTTGCATGATATATCACGTGAAGCGTCGGGGATTTATTTATCTGTAACTGCTTACATTTCTGCCTTTCAGCAACGGGCCCTCTGCAGCAAGCAGAGAGTCCACAAGAAATCTCCTTAAAGTCGATGTGATTGTCCCGATTCTCATCGAAGGCGTGAAACAAGCCTGGAAAACAAGATCAATAACACACATCATATTTATACAAAGCAAGCTTTTAAAGAGGGTTGTATTCACCGGTGAGGGATTGGATTTAAAAGCCTTAAGACCTACATATGTTCTAATTCATAGATTTACCTGTATGCACTTGACACCCCCCCATGAGACATATGAAAAATACAGGTACATATTGTTCTTACCTTCACTCAGTGAGGCATGGATGGGAGGTGAGACCAGTGGGACAAAGGTTTCCAAGTCAAAGCGGCCGGTTCTGGACTGGGCTTTCAGTAGCCAATAACGCTTCTCCAAGTCTATAATGTCTGACTCCTCCACTGCAGGTTAGGAAACAGGAAGCCAAAGTCAAAAACACAAGCAGTGCAACACTGTTCAGAGGGACCAGTTCTCTGAGTTTTGTAGTGTTGTTCAGGTAAACTACTGGAATCATTACTTAAGCTTAAAGCTATGTTTAGCTTTAGGTTTGTACTGCAAGTGAATGTGGCCGACTGACACTCTCTGGTGTCCATACCAAATACAGTTGCTTCACGTCATATCAGATATCAACATCCTTTTATTCATTAAACTATGAGACAGACACGGAAGGCAGGACCGTGAAACAAGAGACCGTGGACGTTTGTGTCGGCGCTTTGGCCTCAGTTTCAGAACCGTTACACCTCCAATTAATTGATTAATTATTAATAACCATTTGTGTTCAATTTGTAAGTTTACGAATGGACAAAGACCCCCTTTACACCTGGCATTAAAATGTGTTTTGTATCCAGATTGAATCTAGATATGATTTAACCTGATTACATTTACATTTCACATCATTTACTTCAGTGTCCACGTTGAGATGCGATCGCTCTGTCTGAAAGGGCTGAGAGGAAGGCTGCATACGCACGGGCTCGTAGCCGGGCACTGCCGGAGAGGCGCTGTGTAATGCGCGGACACATCACCGTGTTTCTACACGCTAAATGGGGAGTTTTTCCTGGCCAGAGCGCATAACAATGCAATGCTCATGGGGAATCTCTTGTTGGGTCTCTAAACTATAGAGTACAGTCTAGACCTGCTCTATATAAAAAGCGCCTTGAGATAACTTCTGTTATGATTTGAAGCTCCTCAATATGCCAACAGGGGGAGAGGGCCCGCAAACGTGACACTCGCACACACGGAGGGATGAGAGGAGAGGAGACACTGAGCACAGACCGAGCGGTAGTGGTGATCTCTCTGGTCACTGCAGCCCTGCCAGTGACCGGAGCAGCACTGACAACGTGCTGCAGGTTGAGCTGAAGCTTCAAATATTCGCTGTTGATTACTACCGAAGCTCAGGAGCCCAAAAATGGTACTCTGGACAACCCTAGCATTATATAATGTATTTCCACCCACGTAGCTGTTGTATGTGGACTGAAAACACAATTGCATTTACACTTGTGTTTTATGTGGTCACAATGCATCCCTCCTCAATGCATTTTGGCTGCGTTTACACCTGTACTTTCATGTGATGAAGCTCTATCTGATGGCAATCCGACCACCTAAAATGCATTTTAATGCCAGGTGTAAAGGGGGTATATATGTCCCGTTTTCTTTCTTGTACATGATCATGTAAAAGAGCAATCTAGCTTCCTAAACTGGGTAAGGGATGCAGAGAAACCTGGTTAACACAGCTGGAAAATCCTGATTCCTTGGCTATGTACATGTAAATGGATTCTAATAGAGTTTTTAGATGAATGTGTAAGACAAAACCTTAAAACCTCCCCATGACAAAAGTGAGTAGATGACAACAAAACTGTATTTTTGTAGATTACAGCCCACTTGTAAAGCACTGCAGAAGGATTCACGTTTTGTTTTTGTAATGATTATGTACTGAGGTGGGTCACACAGATACTGATATTGAAAAGATGCAGCTTTGTATATTGTAGACTGTTGTAGTCTAATTTTTGAAACACTTTCTAAATAAAAAGAAGTTTAGTTCTCTTTTTAAAGAAGAATTTGAAAGTGTAATGACAGTTGTCAGGGCATAAAACTAATGATCTGTTGATCTTTATGTATCAAGTCTCTAACAACTTTCTAACAATGGCATATTTAAATCGAAAATCGAAAACCGTGAGCTTAAAATTGAAAGTCAAATCAAATTGTGGAGTTGGAGATTCGTGACACACCTACTTCATAATGATAATTTTCAGCGAGTGGCTTTGGAGGGAGGCCTGAAGGGAAGGACTGTCAGTGTTGCCAACTTTCTCTCTAGATTTAGGGACTTTTGGAGCTGGTGCTGCTAGCTACAGAGTTGGCATCACTGAGCTGGGTTTTTACGTTGGATAATTTTTAAACTCTAGCGTACTCTTGGTAGTTTCTCAACATTACCGACCCTAGCTTTAACATGATAGTGGTCATGATATCACAGCAAACCCAGTTACGAACTGGCCACTGGGTGGAATGGTATTTGATTCAACTTGTAAAAAAGTGATAAACATCAGATAAATATAGCATATGAAGCTCTGCCAGGGTCAATGAACCAGCCTACCCCTTTCAACATGCTAATCCACAGCTTAAGGTAATAGGATTCAGCAGCTAGTCAGCCAAATGGAGCCAAAACATATGATAGGTGTCAAAGCACAGACACATAAATCAGATGGCAGTCAATTCCTGGCAGAAATTGGACAGTGGCTTCCCAGTCAGGCTATTAAAACAATTTCCTGAAAGCTCGTTTTTTAGGGAGCTGTTGGTCACAGTTCCAGTCAGATGGGATGATGATAGTTGTGGTCGACTGCTGGTGAAGCAGCACACGGCAGAATGGACCGTCTGAGAGGGGTGTCCCTCTCACATCCAGGTTCTGATTCCCTGTAGTCCAGAGGTGAACATCAGGACAGTTGACCTTGGACCTGACTCAGAAGCACTCAAATCACCTTTTTACTGTTCAACTCTGCTTCCTGACTCAGACGTTTCATCTTAAACAGACTAAAAGGGAGCACAAAATCAATGATTTAGAACATGAACGGGGACTATATGGAGAATGGCATGGAGGAAATAATATGAGGCTGATAAATTATTAAGGACTATATATGGACTAAGGCATGAAGCGAGCACTAGAGATTCATGACTACCTTTCTGTCTCAAAGCTGAATTGCACACTGCTGCTAACTCAACACAAACAGGGAAGATCACTTCCTAAGCAATAATCATAAAACAAGCACACGCTCACCGACGCACTGTGGTCCTGAACAACAAAGCTAAGCTACTAAAAAGCAAATTTATCAAGCTCTGAATATCAGTGAATGGTAGGGAACAATAGCGTAGCTTTATTAATACATCGGTGATGAGTCCTGGTAGGCAAGGAGGAAAATAAATACTTGTGTTCATCATGCTGAACATTCCTCATGACAGCTGTGCTACCGTCTGACTGCTAATCTATAAAACTCATTACCCGGACTATGGATCGCCTCCTGCACATCTCACATCCATCTCAGGGTCGCTCCCTGCTTCTACAAACATCAGGTGCTAGTCTTTGTTGGATTTCAAATCTTTGTAATGATGGCAAATGCTAAAGGGTCTTAAATGCATTAGTGGTAAATGAGTCTATAGACTTTGCATTCCTGCCACCCTTAAGATACAGAAGACCACCAGAACATCAGACTGTGTTTGACTCTGCAACCACAGGTTTGTGAAGAAAACACTGCCATTGAAATTTTTCAATACTAGTGTTGATACGATAAGCTGAACAAGTGTACAAATCTCTACAGGACATTTGCTTTTGGTACAATTTTAACACATCTTGGTTGTTACCAAAAAGTTTTGAGGTTTGATATCCAGCCCTATTCACAAGTCTAGCAATGGCAAAATATACATTAATGTGTATTCCTCTTTAAACCAATGACAAAACTAATCAGAAGAAGTGGACTTTAATGTCTATTCATGTCAACCAACAACCAAAACAGACCTCAAACGAAGCGTTCCAATAAAGGCTGTTCCAGAAATGACCATAAACAACAGTAGCAAGGTTATCCACATTAAAGAACAGTCAGTGTACTGCTTCTGTCTCTACGGCAGGTGCCTCGTCTGGCCCGATACCCACCTAGAGGTGCGACTCTCTCCGAGTGACAGCAGAGATACCATACCATTATCCAGGGAACATCCTTAGAGAGGTGGTGCCACAGCCAGCGTGTACCATAGCAAACTCCCCGTGATAACAGCTCACAGAAACTACGGCATCCTGTCCCGAAGGCTGTTATTCCCACAGACTTCTACTCTCATAATAGTGTGTTACAGTGTCGGAGGCTAGCAAGTTAGCAAAGGATTCAAGCTCTCTCATGAGTCAAGCTTTACTTTCTTGTTCTGGAAAGAGTTAAGAACCAGGAGTGTGTCAGTCACTCTCTTTCCCCAACACACACACACCCACACAGTTAAGAGGATAAGGTGGGAGCAGGCAGATTAAAGGCAGTGTCCAGGTTCTCTGGACAAGACAGGTTCTTTCCAGCCCTCTGTCCTTAATTGGCACGATAAAGCCTGGCTAAATTTACTTGGTCTGCAACTTTAAAGAGTGGTATCACTGTATATTTTTTTTAATTTTTCATTTACCTTCTTTAAAATATGTATGGCACTAAAAAAATTAAGAATTTTTTCAGTAAATTGTCTAACAAAGACGTTAATGTCGAGACGTACCACAACTGATTAAGTGACTGATTTATTAGAATTTTTTCTGGGCAGGTTATAAATATGAGTCAACAAGTAAACACATGTACCTATGTGGACATGCAATATATACAAACACATTGATTCCTTGAGTGTTTTTGAGACTTACAGTGTGTGACGCCAGCCAGGGTCTGGTAGAAGGTGGGTGTGTCGCTGTCATCTGTGAGCGTGACGCACACTCCACCAGACAGAAGCCATCTGGATAAGGTGAAGGCCTCTTTGTTCTGCAGGAGCCAGTTCCTGAAACGCTCATAGTTCACCTTGTCACCCTGCCACGACACACAAACACACAATCAGGCTGGTTGTCTGTCAAAAGCAGAAGATGTTCTGCATCCATCTGTGACCCTAGTGGATGGGCTCCTAAATGCTCATTAGCCAGGAACAGGCTTTTTAATGATGATGGGACCAGTGATAAGAAGATTAGTAGAGAAATCTTGAGAGGTAGACATCTCAAAACCAGGCCAAATAAAACCAAAGCTGTCCACATGGGGACAAGGGATGAGAGAATGCATCTAACATTACATATTAATTAAGGAGATCCCGAGTCAATCGTAAGGATCAGTATCGGCCGAACCTGGTAAATTTGAATGGTCACATATCATGCTCATTTTAAGGTTCATACATGTATCTTAATTTTCTACTAGAACATATTTACATGAAGTAATGGTCAAAAAACCCTTTATTCTTCTCATACTGTCTGCCTGCATATGCCTGTATTCACCCTTCATTGGGTCCGCACCATTACGATGCTGGCGTACGCCTGTGGTGCGCAGTGGAGTCTAGCTAGTGCTAGCATTTTAGCATTCACTTTATTCATAGCCTTATCGATTAGCTTCATGATTCAGCTTTACTTTGATAACCTACGTCACTGTTTTTTTGCAGTGGCTGAGTGGGCGTGAACGGAACACGGATGGACCTGCCCTTTAAAAAGAGACTTTTGACTTTTATGGTTGTAAATGTTCATATGTATATCAACGTGGTGACAGGCAGGCTGTGGTGTTTGCTGACCTCACTGAAGCACCTCTTGAGGGAGGCCGGGACTTCGCCATCCAGGACCTGCAGAACTGCTTCTATATCGTCCCTGGCAGCATATCCACCCAGATCGCTGGCAAACAGGCTGAAGAGGTCTGTGAGACAGACACGCACACACACAGACACAGAGTTTCAGAAGAGTTCAGCTTTATCACAGGAAGGCAGGCCTTTCCACGTAGCAGCAGTAAGGACGATAGAAGCTACAATGTCAATAACGTCCTGATGGATTAGCCTGCCTGCAACACATCAAGCAAGGCTCTCAGAATGAATGAGGAAGAGACAGAGACAGAGAGAGAGAGAGAGAGAGAGACAGAGAGACAAAGAGGCTAAAAAAAAAACAGCAGGAAAGAAGAAAGATGGAATATCACTTTAATACCATCATTCTTGTTGAGAAAATAAGTAATTCACCAAGGAAGGAACATTTTGTCAGCGGTATGTACTTGCTTTCAGGTCAATTCAAACACCAGTGAAGTTATGTCTACCTCAAACATAGTGAGGTCCATCTTCACTCTTCTAGAACAAGGTTTAAGTCAGACAAAAGATATAGAATATAAAATCACAGCACACATTGCTATTTAAAAGGTAGATTCAGCAAATTGGAGAAGCGGGCGTTTTTCTGCTGAGGAAACGGATCTGATGTATGTGGTCGTTGGCCGATAGACCCTCTGCCTCCACCGTCTTCCAATCCTCTGTCCTATCAACAACCCACTTTGACTGCAAATGCACCGATAACCTATTTAACCGACTACCATCTACTGTAGGTAATACACGGACTATGGATAACTATCTCATACAATCCCACTTCAAAATATCTGAACTATCCCTTTAATGAACACTTGCACTAAACATACAGTAGAGTGGACTCATACTGCAGTTGTAAAGCTTTAGAACATGTATGATGTTTTAAATGCTCTGAGTAAGACTAACTATTTGCTGTAAACCAGTTTTCTGAAGATGATATGATATATGATATTTGCAGTTTATGGCTGGTTGTGTTTTTTGGACACTGACTTTTTTCAACACATTTCCGAGATTGTTGTTGGTTGGAAACATCTATACACTGTGACAGATTTGACATTTAACAGAAGAGCCTTAACACAGTTAACTCATCAGAAACAACTTACACTTGGCCTTCTCCTCATCGCGTCCTCTGGTCAGAAGCACCAGACCCACGATCAGATTGTTGAAGTGCAGCCCTTTAGACGAGCCTCCAAATGAAGTGTAGATCACCTAAAACCCCCAAAAATACACAACAACTTCATAAATCACCTCATGTTCACACCGTCTTCAACATGATGGACAAGTTAGCAGAAGTTCATTCATTTACAATAGCACTGACAACAGGGAAATGTGTGGATGAGCGACAAGCCTGTCGGCTAAGAACAGATTTTACCATCAGCTGTCACCAGTGAGTCTGTTTACAGCATTTTATCATTTCCACATTAATGTAATTGTGTTTCACAGACAATAGAATAGGTTGATACGACATAATTAACACCTGGAAAATCTATTCATTTCATTGTGTCACTCCTTGATGCAGCATTTGCAGTTGAAATCTAATGTAGTGTAGAAAATATTAATTTCTTACAGGTAAAAATACAGGATGGGACCACTGTATCTGTTTCTGTTACTGGCTTCAAAAACTGCAAAAATTAAAAATCATTTCTAACAGTCTTCAAAAATCCAAATCAACTCAGGTCTTTTCTTGCGAGTTAGAGATCCATCCTAGGGGGGGCGCTGTAGTCATTTTGCAAAGCTGCACTCAGAGCACGAAGGAGAGGGTTACAGAGCAGTGTGTGCAGATGCATGAAGTTCACTTATATGTCTGTGAGCTAGTGGAGAGGTGACTGCGCAGTCAGTGAGCTAATGAGGTCTATGCATGTCAGTGGGTCATGAACATTAGAGGAGCTTCCCTCGTGGTTTAAAAAAAAAAAAGGGAAATCATGCGTCATCCTACGCAAGTTCTACCAGCAAACTTCCTCCATCTGCTGCATTCTTATCACAGAAAAATACTTCTCATTATTCGGTATAGTAAGGAAGAATATGTAACTGTTGTCGGTTGGTGTTTGTAAAGAGAAAAAGAGAACAGTGATGGTGGAGCAAGCTATAGGGTGAATAAAGAGAGGGAGCGGCGTTAGTGAGAACAAAGCAGTGAGTCAGAGAAATAAAACGTTATGTTTTTCTATTGTTTCACGGCGGTTACTTCTAAAGCTCAAATAAAAACGACCACAACTTCGCACAACTTCGCACAACTCTGCACAACCCTGCAGGAAGGTACCGAGTTGCCGGATTTTGAACGAATGCAGCCGAAGGGCAGGCTTCATCCTTTCCTCGCTGTGTGTGGCTCAGTCAAGGGGGGGACACTGTCTGGAGCACCTGTACATAAGAACACACAACCTGTTCTCATCCCTGAAATACGGCCGCTTTCTATCTGACGGAGCTAAATGTGGACTTGTGCCTCGGTATCAGAAGCCGGAGGGTGTGACAAATAGGTAGTATTTGACGACCTGAATAGGCTACACACCTTGCGCGCTGTTATTGCCTGGGGGTTACACCACCACGTGGGGCTGAAAGGCTGTTTGCTGAAGCCCAGAAACGTGCCAAACACAGCAACATAAGAAGGGTCTGCAGATACAGACACCACCACACACTGCTAGAGGGTCAGAAGTGATGATTGAGAGGGATTATCTTTGTATCAGTCTATACATTGTTTTTTAGGACATTCTTGTCAACTGGTGCACCAGCAATTCGGGCAACAACTACAAGTAACGCTGCCTCACGTTGATAAGATCAGTTGTTAAAAGTCTGCTAATGACAACATTATATGACTTACTTACTTACTTTTTTACAAAGACCCAGGCATTAACTTCATGATCTGCTGGTGCTACAATTCAAGATCACAACTGCAATGGAGCTACACAATCTCTCCTGTACTTCCCTCTGAATAGGACAATTTGCGGCCGAGGCCTACAGTATGTTCTGTATTACGATTAAGTGATATGATGTCATGTGACAAAACGGGAAATGCTATTGTACATATGTAAGCAAGAGCTGAATCAAAGCAGTGTGTTTTTGTGTTTCAAGTAACAGGGTTTCCAACAGTGAGTGTGTTTTTTGCTTTATGGAAACTATATGACCAAAACACGCCTGACTGTGAGGTGGCACTGAACTCCATCACCTAAAAGCACATCCTTTGAAGGTAAAACACCACGTGTGTAATCATTTTAAACTCAGCTAATGGCATCACAGCCAAATCTGAGCAGTCTCCTGTTTGCAAATTCTATATTTATCCAATACATGAAAGCATTATGTATGCTGTCTGTATGATGTTGAGGATCACTGAACAACAAACAATCAAATGATTTTATAATAAATAAAGGAAGAATGTGTTTAAACAGGAAGATAGACTTGATTTATGAAGTGTAACTGAGATTTCTGAACATTAAAAACAACATGTCTGTGTCGTGACTGACTGACTGATGAGGCTCAGGCTTTCTTTGAACTGTCAGAATGCAGCGGCCATGTTTCTGTTTGAAGAGACCAGCAGTAATGTTAGATCTGGACCGCTGTCACCGCAGTAACTGCTGCCATGGTGACAAAGGAAAAGAGGAAGCAGAGATGCTGAGAGAAAGGAGAAAGAAGACACATGCTTTAGTGTTCAAAGGTAAAGGGATTAGGGGTGTAAGAAAATATCGAAAATATCAAAAAAGTCCAGTCTGCTCTGATTGGCTTGAGAGAAAAAATAGCGTGCACCTTTGCAAAGGTATTTCTCAAGCTGTGGGCGGTATATTTTAATAAGCCTGCATGTGACATAGGAAGGGGAGTCACATCTGAATGGCTTGTTGAATCACACGTTTTCTGATTCTACAATTTCATTTAGCAGACGCTTTTGTCCAAAGCGACGTACATCTGAGAGTTCATACAACACAAGCAAGGATCTAGATAGGAGGGAACAACGTGAGTAAGAGCCAACAACAGCTTCAAGTCCGATCGGACACAGGTGTCACAGGCAGTGCACAGAGGCAACGCACAGGGTGGATAGATGAATATCATCATGAATATCTTAATCAACATCAGCAACATCCTCAATATCATCGTTATCAACATCATCAATAGCATCAATGTCATTAGGTGCGGAGGTGTTCGTGAAAGAGCTGGGTCTGAGCTAGGCAGCCCACAAAAAACTGACTTCTTTCACAGTTCGTGGGTTGGTAGGCACTCCAGATACCCAGATGTATGTACACAAGCACTGAAAAGGGAGTTTTTAATGATATACACCCTTTAGGTCTGGCAGCATATAGGGGAGGGACAGGATGACACTCTAAAGACAAGGTATGTGTTGTCAATGTATGTTGAAGAACTGTAAGGAGCCCTGGTTGCATCATGATCTGCAGCCACAGTGAACTCATGCTGACTGTGTAAGTTTGATGGGTTAGCAGAAGTAACCAACAAGAGCTATAGGGTTTCCCAGTGTATTACAGCAGAGATGCACTGCCATGCCTAAAACCCAACTTCTCTCCACAAAAGTCAGAAGACATTACTACATTTTTATGAAATATAACATTAACCTACAGGGGAAAAAAGAATAGAGGTGCTGAATCAGTGCACTTCTAGTTTAGGATAATTAGCATTGTCAATCTGTGTATCTTGCCAATCTCAGTGTCTGAACTCAAAGACATTTGCCAGTGCACACAAATTATTTTTCACCTTCACACTCTTTTTTTCACTTGCATATGCAGCAAAATGCTATCAAGCCTGGCTCTGATACAGAAGAACAGCGCTGCAACACACATCAGGCTGAAGCGGACATTACAACATGCCTGGTTGGTATTGGGACATCTCTATTAGTAAGGCTCAGGAGGAGACAATGATTGATCGACGTGCATGTCACACAACGTGTTTTATCTTGTGTCCTGCATACAACTTTTGCCAGCCCAAATCAATGTCAGATCAAGAAGGAATTTTCAATCAATACTACAAAAAGGTCCAAAACTATAAAAAAAAACAAAAACAATTTCAATCAGTTTCACAGATCAGATTCTTAGCCCTTCATGTCGACAACAAAATTCAATACTGGTATAAATGGGTTGGTATAATACTGGATAAATCAGAATAAATGCTAATTAAATAGTCCATCTTGCCTTGTTTTCCAGAAACAAAGTTAGCAAAAGTCCCCCTCCATATGCTATATGCTCAAATCATAACATGGCAAACTGCAGCCCAAAAGGCAACAACAGCTGTCAGTGTGTCAGTGTGCTGACTTGACTATGACTTGACCCAAAACTGCATGTGATTATCATAAAGTGGGCATGTCTGTAAACCATTTTCATTTACATATATCTACAGGTCAGAGGTCAAGGGACCCCTTTGAAAATGGCCATGCCAGTTTTTTCTCGTCAAAGTTTGGAGCCTTATTTAGTCTCTTTCGCAACTAGTATGACATGGTTGGTACCAATGGATTCCTTGGGCTTTATAGCTTCATAGGATACCAGTATCTGCACTAGCACAACCTAAAAATCACAAGTTGCGTTAATATGTTAAAGAAATTAGTGGCATTAAAACTAATTTGCATTAATGCGTTATTACCGTGTCAACTTTGACAGCCCTACAATAAATTAATTATATCTATGATATCAGTACTAATTGATGCATACTATTTTGTGGACCAGTTTACAAGGACCTAGATTCAGTCCAAGGCATAGTGGGCTATCCCTATACTGCCATTCTCCATAACTGATGGCCTACTGGTTTACACTTAAGATTGATCCCTTGCTGTCTAATGTCCGGCCCCCATCATGGTCTTTAAAGTTAACAGGAAATGTGTAACATGTAGGAAGTAATGATGCTTTATTTTCATGGGACCTTCAAGCCCTGCCGTGATATGCAGAGCTGGACTTTGTTCTGGGTAAGTCCCTGATCAGACAGGTGCTTTTCCACTCTCTCAGGGCCTAAGACTACCAGAGGAAGACTGCAGCTAAAAAAAAAGAGGCATTACTATTAAGGATCCATCTACTGTACTTGTGCTGGCTGGATCCCTTCTTTGGATGTATAGCATTTAATTAGGAGTGGAGGACACAGGAGAGCACCAGACAAAAAAAGTCTGTACTGACTCCAGTTATCCCTATACAGTATCCTCTGCTAGGAACTTAGCTGTAACGCTATCCAGGCCAATATTGATCGCTATGTCCCACAACACACTCAACGAAACCACCTAAGTCTTCTCCAATTTGTCTAAAGTTAAAGGTTACTTTCTAGCACAAAAAAACTCTTTTTGGACTTGTACTTCCATCAGATATATTTCTCAACTCCTTTCTACAGGATCAGCCATGTGTATCTCAGGGGACACTGTATGCTCCACTAGGACTGACTTCACCTGACCTATTTTTGGTGGCTACCTGGACGGCATTCAGCATTTCACTGTAACCATCACTTCAGAGGAACCACTGTGGTTAATGGTACATGGTGAGTGACGTTACTGTGGCTTACCTCGGCAACTTTATGGGGAACTCCATCTCCCAGCACTTCCCTGTAGAAGCACTGCTGGGTCATGTAATAGGTGAGGCCGCTGGTTCTCTTGAAGGCATCTTTCAGCCGCTTCAATTCCACATCAGTGACTAGAGAGAGAAAAACAGGAAAAGAAAAGTGATATAAGCAAACTTGGCATGCTTTGGTGCTTCATATAAACTCTCTGCCAACAGAACCTACAGTAAGTACAGCAAAAATCAATGTCATAATGTAACTTTAACTTCAGCCAAGTTTCACTATTTTCTACCGCATATAGATTTGGGTTATCCTGAGTAATCAGGACATTGTTTTTGCTGTTGAGTTCAAATTAGGGATGTCAACGGTTAACCATTAATCAGTTAACCGCGAGAACATTTTTGACCGCATTGACCACAGTTACGCATGTCGGTCTATAGGTTAATGTACGGCATATATCTTAATTTAACATGTTCAGACAAAACGCACCGCAGCCAATTTACAGCACAAATGACAAAGTGGATGGATATAGAGCTTTGAAATGCGGTGCCAAAGCTCATTTAGTCAATGGTGCGCCAAAGTAAAAGGAGAGCGCCTCTTGCATTTTCAAGTCATTTTGCATTTTTTTTCCTTAAAAATGAACCGGTTAGTTACCGGTTAATGGGTGTCGGGCTCTCGAAAGCAAAATTAACCGAAACTGACATCCCTGGTTCAAATGTCACATCCAGGGCTCCAGAGGGCGACCATATGCGACCAAAAAAACTGTTGAGTGCAACTAAATATTTTCATTGGTCGCACCGGTGCGCCTGACATTTAGCAGCCCCGGAAAGATGCCTCATCCTGATCAGATGCGCCGGATTTATTTCACAAGTGAGGAGAGCAAAAAGTGTGTGTGTGTGTGTGTGTGTGTTAGACACTACTGTACATTTAATAACATGAGACAACTTTACTGCTAATTTCTTCTCTGCTCTGATGATCAGCAAACAGCTGATCTGCTCTCATATCGCCCACCCCTAGGTCACAGAGCGTACCGAAAGGATGTTGCGGACCAAACCAAACGTCCTCTATTGTTACACCCCTAGTAGGTATACTGTTTGGGACACGGTAAACTCACTATCGACGCGTCCAGGGGACCCACCCTATTTCTTCCCTGATAATGGTACATTTGTGAACAACAAATCTGTGTTGAAATCGGCAGGATGAGAGCTAGTTAACGGGAGGTGCCATTGATTTACATTACGATGCGTTCAGGCACTATTCACTAAAGATGAGTATTGGGTGAAGGTAAATTCTAACGTTATCATGATGCGTTCAAATGTAATCTTGTAAAATCCAGTTGTTTGAAGGGGATCTTTTATGACCTGTTTAACTTCCTAACAAAAACCAATATGCAAATGGTAGTAAAGGAGTGGATGTTGAAGTACATGGGATTTACTGTTTTACTTTTGGTTTGTACCTTAGTATCGCATTGGTAGAGAATCATGGAATTTCACTGGTATTGGTATCAGCCACTAAATTTCTGGTATGGTGGTGACATCCCAGGCCTGTGGGAACTGACAAAACGCTTAAAATGAGCATCCCCACTTGTCTGTACTTTTTAATTCACGGAGACCCAACATTCCCCCATGAGCAACAGTGGCAAGGAAAAAAACCTCCCCTTTAACAGGAAGAAATCTGAGAGAGAGAGAGAGAGCGAGAGAGACACAGTGCTGTTCTGCTCACAGACTCAGAGGAGTTTGGGGTCTTCCCGTGTGATGACTTGTGTTTGTACAGAGCTGAAACCATCAGCAGCATCAGCACACGCACACATACACACACATCCTATTGTCCTCTGCTTCCACTTCAGGTCAAAGCGATGTAACAGTGTGTTGTGATTCTACGAGTCCCAGCAGCAACAATTACCTTGCTTGCTCTGCTGCTGCAATGAAATGAAACACATGCAGCTATATTGTCACTACATCCAGATCCAACACTGATGGACTTTTCTAGATACAGCTGCACGCTACGCTATGTGCTGTTGGTTGGAACTGGACCATCACCACTCAGGGCCAGTAGAGATGTGGAGACACTAGTGCTGAAGCCACTAGAACTTGATAAATCAACAGGTCCACTCACCTAACAATTATATGAATATATAAAATATATTATATATAAAAATATAGCATGTAGTATGCTGACAGAAGCAAAATCTACAGTATGCCAAAAATACCCACATGTCGAACTGATTTGGAAGAAATCTCCAGTGTGCATTGAACCAGTCTACCTCACCTACTGTATCCCACAATGCAAAGCGCTGGAACAGTACAGGTCTATGGTCACAACAACAGCGGACAAAAACGTCAAGTTTTTTTTACATTTCTCATGTGCTATTTCATCACTAAATTCACTTCTGAGAAGGCACTAATCTCGTTGGTTAACTGTTAATGAGTGTCAGCTATTGGTCAGAAAAAAAATTCTAAATTAGCATCCCTAACCACATGTTATGAATAATTAACAAGTAAAGAAAGGACTGAACAAAAGAAACCTTTGCGCTCTCCCAGATGACCGGCGTGAACGTCGGGGAGCACACAGACACGACAGGGATCCCTGTCACACTTTTTAAATGGTCTTAATGAACTGACAAAGTACATGGAGTCAGATACAAGCACAACAATCGTAACAGCTTTTGACCTATTAATATGAGAATATACCCACACTGACGTGCAGACTTATTGATTTGCATAAATAGGTTATATGCATGGCCTTATACAGATCAATTATAAGATCGCTTCCTGATCAGCAGATGGATTTGTAAGTAGTTTAGCTTTTGATTACATGCTAAAATCACATATCTGCTATCATTAAATCCTGTGGTTGGTTTGTTTGCTTTCTCTGACTAACTGACATGATTTCTTCTCTTTAAAAGTTGCATTAGTAGTGCTGGAAAGGTTAGTATTATGATGTCTGCCGCAAGGTTTTACCCATAGAAATGAAACAGAGAAGTAGAAGGGTCATGGAACTGTTTGCTGTGGTAATTTGACTAGTACAAAAGTACATGGCGATTGTTGTTAGTTGTTACGGTGACAACGGAATCCACATTAACTTTTCCCATCCACGCCTTCGCCCAATGTCAGCTGGGATCGGCTGATTTTGTTATCAGCAATGTTATAACAGCTTACTGGTAAACATAACAATAAGTTACTTTACACTTATTACTTGCCATTAAAAACTGTGTGTGTGTGTGTGTGTGTGTGTGTGTGTGTGTGTGTGTGTGTGTGTGTGTTATGTATTTATCAAAATATATAAAGCATGTATTGCCAGAAAACTATTTGGTTAAAGTAAATACTGTTGGATACTGTTTTGTTCAATTTAACTTGTGATCTCCCCCTTTTTGCATGGAAGATTGAAATTGTTCCAACAGAAACCACTAATGAATATAAACAAGAAGGTTTTAATGCAGACATATACTGCAGGGACTACAAGAATCATCATATTGGTGTGACTGTATGCATCAAAGGGTTAAATCGAGCATTTATGAAGTGCTAAGAGGATATTTGAAAATATCGCAATATATATCTCGTATATCGATATTGCCAAAAAATATCGCAATATTATTTTTAGGCCATATCGCCCTGCCCTAGTCCGTACTACTCCTATATATTCTATTTCTATGGATTTACCACCACTTTTGTTCTTTCTCTCATTCCACCCAAGCAACCACATCTCTCCATCAACAATCGGGTCACATCACTGGCATCAGTTTTCTAATCTGCTCCACTCTGACCTGCAGTTAAGTGTTTGGTAATCTACATATTACATTGTCTGTCAATGCGTCACAATTTAAGCTTTCCACAATGACACAACATCAAGGTAAGCGAAATATATTATTGTGCTACTCCTGTCATATGGAAAGAAACCTGAGCTCTGATTACAACTGGTCAAAGTGCTCTTATACCAACTGAATGGAATGGACGTCGTGCCAACTTTGCACATTGTCAATTTGTATATTCTTGATTGATGTCAAAGTGTCAATGGAGATTAACGGACTATCAAATATTCATGACCACCACAGGAGGTACTGTACCTATTGTAACTTATTGTGTGAAAAACACATTGGCCTTTTATTTAGAAACATGTTAGGTCACTTACATCTGATAACAGACTCTTTTGACGACCAGCCTGTAGAGGGCAAAAGAGCCCATATGACCTCAGGTTTAAACTTGAAGCCTGGTACGGACATGCACACCTCCCACACATAGAGCAATGTGTGGCACGTTGGTTGGCAGCACATTAGACTAAAACAATCGACTTCTTCTCTTACAACGTCATATAATCAATTACAACTGCTAACATTTAAGTCAAACCTATTACAGTAGGAGCATCACACTGAGCAGAAGCCGCTTTTCAACAAATTGACCTGTTTTCTCAACATTTAAAAGTACTACAACTGCTTCTCATTCATGGTTTACATAGACTTAAAAAGGGGAAATCAATAAAAGATAATGGTTATTATTACTGGGTTTCTCCTCAACGGTGTACTTACATTTTGTACATTCAGTGTAAGTTGTTAAAGTACATATCTGATGCACTTGAATTACCCCAAGACTCCATTATTATTATTATCCAACCCCAAATTAATTTTATTTATCAGAATTTTATCAAATTTAAAAAAAAAAGAAAAAGAGATT
>CAKALU010042450.1:2199-23280 GCA_916700995.1 Hozukius guyotensis
CATAGATCAGAGAGCTTAGGTGAGGAGAACAGCAGCTCCCCTGTCTTCTTCAGCAGGGCCAAAGGGAAAGAGAAGAAGACGAGAGAAAGAGGAGGAACAAAGGAGTGTCATTTGGTTTTGTCCTGATAGACTTCACAAGTAGGTGTGAATGAGTCATCATGCTACAGTAGCCAATGGTTACTGGGTGGAGATACTCAATGGGTGGATGACTCAAGGATCCTGGGAAGCGTAGTTCATTGTCTTTGCCACCATCTTGAATGGTGGGTCCCAACAGTATTATGAATTTGCACAGAGATGGAGTGAGCTGAAAATAAGCATTATCCAACTTATTTTCTTCCTATACCTTTTCTGATACCCAGTCTCGGGGTCCTGGCCAATTCAAATACACGTAACAGAAAGTTCCTGTTGTAGGATTACTGCTGTTGTATACAGATCGTTGACTGCATAGAGCTCAACAGTGAGGCTCAGGAAGTGAAAATCCCATTCATATTCTGAATCACAGATTTGATTATTAGCCATAATGTCGTAACCATCCAAGGTAGACTAACCACGAGCTATGAGATTGTGAAACAATATCTGCTCCTGTAGAATAGTGATGTGTCGGTCGCAAACGAGCCGGCTCTTTTAAGTGACCGATTGGAGCCGGCTCCTGACCGAGAGCTATTTCTGGCTGGACCGCAGAGGGCTAGCCCTACAAACCTAAAAGTCTGTCACTGACTGACTGACTGACTGAGTGAGTGAGTGACTGACTGAGTGAGTGACTGACTGAGTGAGTGAGTTACAGGATTGGTCAGCCGAAATGAAAAGGCGGAGAACAGTTCTGTGTTTATGTTTTCGGGGGAGCTTGTCAGCGGATCAATGTATCATTACATAGTGCTGTTGTTCTACATGTGCTTTTGTTTATGTCATTTAAGTTACGTTATGTTGTGCTTCGTATTGTGTTACCGTGCATTCACACCAAACGCAAAGCAAATTTTCGCATCACTTTCCTCCAGAAATAACCACTGTTGCTGCTTTGTACATATTGTGGAAGTCCTAGATATGTCGGAAAACCAAACGCCGTTATTAGCCATGTCATGGAGAAGTACTACACTACCCACAATCCTAAGTGTAACCACAAAGTCTGTGATTTGTGGAACTCGCTGTTACCATGGAAATGTTTACCGCACCCACAAACAGCTAGTGAAGGTACGTCTCGTACATTCTGCTCCGTGGTCTGCTCCCGGGTTTCAAACCGTGCCATCATGGAGACTTGTTTTGAACAAATCAGGAACGACTTGATAATTGATGAATCGTTAATGAGTACATCTCTTATAATTCTTAATGGAGGACTATATAGTAGATAATGATGAGTTACTACAGAACAGACTGGGAGATCCTGTATTAATGACTCATTAAAGCAGCGGTGGGTAGAAATGGATCAAATATGATTAAAAAAAGTTATTTTTATAAAACGGTCACTATATCCTGACAGTAGTGCATGAAACAGGTAGTCTGAAAAAAATCGTGTTCCCCTGTGTCCTCCAGTGCTTCTAATGGCATCTGCAAGATTTCACAGACCGGAGGAAAACAAGCAATCAGAGCTGATCTGGAGTCTGCCATCCAGCTGCCCTCTCTGAGCAGCTGTCAATCATTCGCAAACTCTGATCAAACTAGGCAGCGCTGATCAAATATGAATCAATACTATGTTACTGTAATGCATATTTCTCCCCTCAAATGTTTTCAGAATCATCTTGTAGTGTACTGTTTGTGGCAGCCATGTTGAGATCTGCTGAGGAAATACCAAGCACCGCCCACCAGCTGGAGCACAGCCAATAGGAACGCTCTCTATGTAATGACCTGTGATTGATCAAAGTCTAGATTTTTTAAAGCCTGAAGACAGAGCCATGAGGAGGTGCAGCAGTCTAGTTTTCTCTCAGAATACTTGTATTACAATATGCTGAAAGGTTATTTTGGAATTTTTGTAAAAAAGTAAAGTAAGACATAATACTGAATAGTTACTGCGGAGTTCCTCATTACTTCATGATTAACTTATGATTACTTACCCTTTTTGTGTGTCCTCCATGCATGATCGATCGTAATGTCTCGCCAGTACCTCATCTGCTTAATAAGATCAGTATCGGTCCAACTGTCCAATCAGATCAGATCAGTGCACTGACTACAAAAGTCTTGATTGTTCTGAGCTGTAATTTGTGAACAGAAATGTTGTGATTTTTTTAAATGTAGATGGAGCAGTTCAGTGCGGATGTGGGTATTCCCATGAACTGCATCTTCCCTGTGATGAACTACCATGAAGAAATCAACCTCAAAAGTGACGTTGACTCACTGATCCTGAGCTCACTGATATCCATCATCAACTTTGGAGATGACGGCATCAACTTCCGCAAGAGTCAGCCTGACGCTTCAGTCACATCTGCTTGATTGCAGCATAAAAACATATTTCATGCTGTCAAAATAACAATCTGCTATCTACTTGATTTCTTTGCTTATTTGTTTTTATGTGTTTTAGTTTAAAAGCCCAGAAACCTGGCTTCAAATCATCAGTGTTTCTCAGGAACATTAAATATTCTTGACTCTTGAATCGGTGTGCGAGTTTTCCGCATGAGATCTATGCACACCGGTTTCAGTTGTCGTCTATGGACTAAAAACACAGAATGTCTAAGTTAATTATACACAAAACATAGACTAATCGGACCCCAAATTTGATGCTTACGTTAGCTGTTGTGGCTAGCCCCGTTCCGTGATTAACGTTGTGATTAATGTTAGCAAGTGTATATCAGCTACATTACCATCTTCATCGTATCCCAGCTGCTCGGCGATCTCAAGCCATATATTGTCCTTTATTTGGGTGTTGAGGTAGTAGTGTTTGTCGTACATTACTGGGTGTTGAGAAGGGGATGGTCCATTGTTATTCCAAAACACCCCAATAGTCTGAAAAATGTCCCATTGGACCGAAAAAGCCCATTATTCCGACAGTCCGTTACCCTGAAAAACAAACTCCCGTTGTTCCAAGGCCCCAAAAATACACACTCTCCATGCAACAAACAGAAGCATATGGCGATCAGTTGGAACAAAGGATTTCATTGCAATTTTTTCGGACAAAAATCCGTGCTTTAATTTCTGCCTTTAATTTGTTGTAGAAATCCCTCAATCCAACAGTGTCTCCATCAACCCATGTTGATTATCCCATTAACAATCAACATTGTTGAAACCCACAAAACATAATAATAATTTCTTTCTCTTTGTTTTGCCTTTAGTAGATAGTACAGCCGAAGATAGACAGTAAAGTGGGGAGAGATGGGACGGCCTGCAGCAAAGGGATGCCCCACTTTATATTAATTTGTAATGGAGATCCAAAAGTTTCAAAAGATACCAAATATTTAAAGTCTTGTATTGTAATATTGCACAAATGTCACCACCATGTAGATTCAATGAACAGCTGGAAAACAATAAATCTTGCTTTTCTAACCTTCTAATAACTTGTTGTTGTCAAATCTGTATCTCTCGGAGCATTACGGAGCAGAGTTGGCCTCCACCCTCACCTGTGTTATTAAATCAGGTGGCATTCTTTTGGGAATGTAAACTGTTTTTGCCAGCAGCTATCTAAACACAAACCACCAACACTATCTGTGACCTCGGAACGTCGCGTTTCTGAATCATGTAATGTGTTGTACAAAGTGCGAAGGTCACAGATATGGGGCTAGTCCGGCCCAGAACATCGCTCTGCTGGCTACTACAGACCACAAGCTAACGGTCAAGTACGGTTCTATGCCAACGGCGCCAGAATTCTCCAGAGAACTCTCCAGGATCACCAGTGTTAGTTGAGAAAGTTAACATTAACCAATGAGACCAGATTAGCCGACCCCTACGCCGCTGGCAAACTACTTCAAGAGGAGTAGATGGCTGGCTATCGTTAGTTAGCTAGCTAACTTGTCCGGAGACTGACGCAATTCTTGCAGAAATCTCCAAATGTCAAAAGTTTTTGACACCAAATCACAGCATGGTTTTTTCTATGGTGTTCCTCAAGGTCTTGGTGTCTTAATGTGGTATTTTGGAGGGATTATTGATCATTTTTCTCGATTGGTAAAAAAATGGTTAAATTTAGTATCAAATCTGTGTAACAAATGGTATCAACCCAAAAATTGCCGCAACAACTTATAAGACATAATAGAGCATGGAGATGACCATCATATACTTCTGTCATCATGTTCTAAGCCCTTATACACTTTAACAATTTATTTTAATTAA
Source organism: Hozukius guyotensis (assembly GCA_916700995.1). NCBI lineage: Eukaryota > Metazoa > Chordata > Actinopteri > Perciformes > Sebastidae > Hozukius > Hozukius guyotensis. The sequence continues at coordinate 6,448 of CAKALU010042450.1, forward strand.
TTAATTTATGAATGAATTTCTATTTCTGATTATTAATAGAACAACTTGACACACAGTGCTGAGCTGCACCTCAAGTTCCCAGCTTTCAGATGATGTACACCACTTCTATGTGACATCTACTGTTGACTTTTTATCTCCCCCTGAACATCCCTTGTCCCCCAACCTTATCGCTCTAAAAAAGAGGGCAGAGTGGTAAGGCGTTAAGAAAAGTAGAAAACATCCTGATGAAAATGAAAGTAAAAATGTGAGGCTTGTGGTCTGAAGAGACTTCGGTGAATTTCCGGTGTGTGTGTAACTGACGGCTGCATAAAATACTACCCTTAGTCCAACGCTCACATTCAGGCTTTCACTTTGTTCCAGAACAACAACCCAGGTACGACGTTTCAATTAATCCATAAACGTGTAATAAATTTGTGTTTCCTGTGATTGTGAAATAGCTTTTTATTTGTTTTGAATAGAATATACAAAATATGATCATTGTAAGAACTGATGTCGTCATGGCAAAATTATCATATTTTTTTTATTTGTAAAAAGCTTTTTTTATGTGGAGCAATGTGTGGACATTGTGGGGATGCCGAGGCTCACGGACTGCCTCTTAAGGACACGTGACCCTGCTGTATTATGTCAAAACATGTGACTGTGCTGTACGACTGTACCTGTTGAAAGGAAATAAAAAGAAGTTCAAAAAAAAAAAAGCTTTATGATATTGAGATTTTGTGTCTGTTTAGTATAATGTAGTTTAATTTGATTCAGCTGTGGGTTTTGTGTTGGTGTTTTCTTTAGTTAATAATTTTTCTGATGATTTGTAATTTTGATGTGTTTGGTTGAGTGTCACATTGAAATATGAATTCAGAGTTTTACTGTATTTTATTCTCCAGCCATGGGCGCTGAACAGTCCAAACTCCGAGTACCTGAAGAAGGTCCTCAATGTAAGATTATTTAAATATTACAAAACACATTGTTGCATGATGACTGTATTTTTCACAATCTTTTACTTTGTCTGAACATCTGTCATGCATTCGTCAGTTTTCTTCCAACCATGGAAGGACATACCGTGGGAGTGAGTATCTGCACCTTTTTCAACAAAATCTTTCACTTACAAACGTCACAAATGTACTTGTTATGGACCTCTTCTGTTTGTTTCCTCATTTGATGACATCCTGATCAACTTCCTAGTTGTTGTGTGAAATCTGGTGAAAGTTTCTATAAGATGACTCTAATGTAACGTCTCCTTCTCTGAGCAGAAACAGATCCAGCGTTCTGCAGGATGTGAAGAGCTACAAACCTCAGACTGAAGGCCAGCTGCTCAGGATTCTTCTTTACGGACCGGTTGGAGCTGGAAAGTCCAGTTTCATCAACTCTGTCCAAAGTGTCTTACAAGGCCGAATGTACACGCAAGCATTGGCGGAAAACACCTCTCATGACTGTTTCACCAAAAAGGTATGAGGAACTTTTGATGGTGTTGATAAAGAAAACATCCTGATTGCTTGGCTTCTGGAAGTGCAGCTTGTAGCATTGTCATGGCATGTGCCCGTTTGGAGCGCGTTCCCATTCCGTAAGGGCTGATTGCTTGGCCCCATGGATGTATAAAGAGAACTGGATACAGCGTTGGAGGCGGGGCCCCGTTCATTCCTATCAAAGTTGCTCAGTGGAGCATGAAGCCAAAATGGCTTCACTTCCAGTGGAAAAGTACCCTGATCTTCCGACGATCTTCCGCATCCATTGGGCCCATGGAGCAGGCGCGGTAGCGTCCGCTCGGTCACATGGCTCGGTCACGGGGTCACAACCGTCACGCTGTTGTCACGGCTTGCTAATTCCGCCTCCCAGCCCTTGCTCCAGCCTCGGTCTGGGTCTCATTCACATTCCCATAGACTTACATTGGGAAAGAGACGTCTGTAACTCACTCACAGGATCACTTTTTTTGAGGTGGATCAACCTACCAGTACAAACACACTAATAGCCCTTATTTAAAATTTAAGTTTTTAAAGTTGTAAAACACACTAATAGCTGAATCCAGAGTTATTTCCCTTCCTCTGTTCATGTGAGTGAGACCCAGACTGAGGCTGGAGCGCAAGCCGTGACGACGGCGTGACATTAGGACCCCGTGACCGAGTCATGTGACCGAGCGGACGCTACTCCGCCAAGATCAGGGTACTTTTCCAGACGGAAGTCGAGCCATCTAGGCTTCATGCGCCAATGAGCAACTCTAATTGGAATGACCGGGGCCCCGTCTCCAACGCTGTATCCAGTTCTTTTCATACATCCATGATTTGGCCACGACGAAAATTGGGATCAACAACCGGCGCTCTTCCTGGGGGCTTGCTTGGCCCCGGGGAGTGCTGCTTGCAGCATTGTCGGGGGCGTGCCCATTCAAAGTGGATTTTTAATTTTTTTTTAGCTGTGGCAACAAAGATAAACGTTACCAACGGAAACACTGAATCTAACACAGTTCACTATACGCTAGCTGGGTATTGATACGTCTGTTTTTGCTCATAGTGATAATAATAACTGCACTTTTCTCTATATTTGCTTTATAGTACGCAACCTACAAGATCCCAAAAGGAAGTCCAAAGACCTTTTACCCTTTTGTCTTCAATGACATCATGGGCCTCGATCCAATCAAAGGTGTCCTTGTGAATGACATCAAACTGGCTATGATGGGACATGTGAAGGAAGGTTACACGGTACAGTTACTGCAAACTTTGCAGATTTTTTCCACATAATTACTTAAAAGGGACTATTTGTAACTTTCAGAAATGCTTGTTAACAGCGACAACTGTGGCCGTGAAGTCAACGAAAGTCAGTGTCGGGCTCACGTTTGCTCGCTCTAAATATACCTGAGCGAGCATCGCTCAAAACAGTGAGGCGACAAACGTCAGCTAAAACCATAATATCACTCTATATTTCAGCTGCTTGGCAGTAATGTTAGCTGACCAGACCAAGGTCTCTCCATGAATCAATGCTGATCCTAGTGTTGGCTTTTCCTGCCTCAGCCTCCCGACCGCGGCCGGAGGGAACAGGGGAGACACCGGAGTTTTGGTCGGAGACGATAACGTTTCTCTCTGCGGAGACCCGTCACTTCACAAGACACGGGAAACCTCTGTTGGTCTGGAGGAGCTGCAGCAGTTATTTCTGCACAAAAAGCCACTGTACATTCACTAGATATTCTCAGAGCTACGAACTCTTCTGCAGTGTGTAATGTGCACGCATGCACGTAAGAGTGGAGCGAGAGAGCGAGAGCGAGCGCGGTGTGTGAGTGAAGGCAGGCGAGCAGAGGAGCAGAGTACAGCAGAGACTCCGGCCCTGGAGACCAAAGCTACGGTCTCCCCCGCGTCCTCCGACCGCGGCCAACACTGTTTAACAGACGGGCTTCACTAGATAGAACTTTGCGGTTTTGGTGCTTCCGCGTAGTTTGTGTTGGAGTCTGAGTCTGAACAGCGTAGACACACGCGAGCGCCCATAGGACACCGACCTGGATTGATTTATACCTGTAAGAAGTTACAAACAGTCCCTTTAATATAATTATTTTTTATCATATATTTATTTTGAAACTGTCATTTAACTTGATTTTAACCTGTTTTCCAGTTCGATCCTGAATCAACGTTGACGGACCTTAGGCCTAATGCATTCTACAACGAACATCCAACTGATAACAACAAAGGGCACGTTCTGGTTTGTGTCGTTCCTGCCACCACATGTTTTCTACTGGGAGATGAAACTGTGGAGAAGATTCGGGAAATCAAGAAGGAAGCCAATAAACTGGGTGAGAGTACAAATCTCTCTTTATAGACCTCTTTTCTGTTAGTAAACATGATGAAGTATTTTGTGGGCGGAGCGTTAAGTGGAGGCAGAATAATTCTCTGGCTAGCAAGTATTGTTGGCTTGTTTTTTTAACAATGGCTGATGAAAATACTAGTTTCTCTCAATATGTACTGTTACTCACTCTCCAGGATCACGAATGTTAGTTGAGAAAGTTATTCATGTCAGTTACGGGCCTCAGTAGTTTTCAGCCTTTTGTCCCGACAGGGATTCCTCAAGTGGCCATTCTCACCAAGATTGACGAGGTCTGTCCTGAAATCAAAGACGATTTAAAGAATGTCTTCAAGATCAGATACCTGAAGGAAAAGGTATGTTTAATTAATAATATTATGAATTTGCACAGAGATGGAGTCAGTTGAAAATGTATTGAGTTATACGGTCAAAACTTTTTAAATATATGAGCACTATCCGACTTATTCTCTTCCTACACCTTTTCTGATACTCAGTCTCGGGGACCTGGCCAATTCAAATACACGGAACAGAAAGTTCCTGTTGTAGGATTACTGCTGTTGTATACAGATCATAGAATTTAAGCTATAGAGCTCAACCGTGAGGTTGAGGAAGTGAAAATCCCATTCATATTCTGAATCGTGGATTTGATTATTAGCCATAATGTCGTAAACATCCAAGGTAGACTAACCACGAGATTATGAAACGATGGAATCTGCTCCCGTAGAAGCCACAAGTCTGTGTGATATCAACCATGTTTTAGCCATGTCATGGAGAAGTACTACACTACCCACAATCCTCAGTGTAACAGCAAAGTCTATGATTTGTGGAGCTCGCTGTTTCCTTGAAACAGGGTACATGCTTGTACGCGCTGTTCCGTGGTCTGCTCCCAGATTTCAAACCACGCCAACATGGTGGCTCAATTGGAAACTTTATCTGATATTACGAAAATAGAAATGTGTTTATGAAAACATTTGAGGCGAGAAATAAGGCGTGCAGCTGCTAAATCTGTCTTCATTTTAGATAGGAAACGGTTAATTCAAACGTTTTTCAGGAGTTTCCAGAGGCGGAAATTCGCAATGGTTTATGGGATGAGTAGTTCCTTCACTCTTAAAATAATTATATACGCAGTCTTGTACCTTTACCTTTTTTCCTTTTTCCAATGTTTTTTGCTCCGAGTGAAATGTTTAATGGTCACAATTCATTTCGTAGATGGTTAGCTTGGTTCCATGCGTAAAACTCTTTATATAAGGATTTTCTGAAACGTCAATGGAGTGAATAAATGGGAAATTCAAAAAGTGGGCGGTCACTGTTGAGCTTTATATATAGATGGACAACATGTCTCCACTTCCTCCCACTGGTCAAAAGTGAAGCCAAAATATCCCATATACGGGAGCTGCCATCTTGAGATTTTGCCGTTATTTGGAGCCAGAGTCTGCGCAGTAGTGATCGGGGGCTGGAGCCGTGGTATTTAAGGTCCCATCCACACACCCGTCCGAGCCAATCACGAGCCGTGCACGGCCACAGCTTGTCAGCGTGAGCCACCTAGCTGCTACGTCAGCACCACGGTAACTGTTTGGCCAACCCGTTCTCACTCCCAACTCGTCAAATACTGCCGTTTGGTAAGTTCCCCTCAGCATCTGAAACCGATGCCTGGAGGCACCCTTTAGCAACTGTATGTGATGAACCGGGCTTTCAAGTAACTCCAATGTAAACCCACACGCAGCGTTATTCGAATGGCATTGTCAACACTGTCAGTTTCAAAAGGTAACCACGGCCTTCATTTTAAAATGCATGATGGATCGTAATGTCTCGCCAATACCTCATCCGCTTAATAAGATCAGTATCGGTCCAACTGTCAAATCAGATCAATGCAGTGAGTACAAAAGTCTTGATCGTTCTGAGCTGTAATTTGTGAACAGAAATGTTGTGATTTTTTTTAAATGTAGATGGAGCAGTTCAGTGTAGATGTGGGTATTCCCATGAACTGCATCTTCCCTGTGAAGAACTACCATGAAGAAATCAACCTCAACAGTGACATTGACTCATTGATCCTGAGCTCACTGAAAGGCATCATCAACTTCGGAGATGACGGCATCAACTTCCGCAACAGTCAGCCTGAAGCTTCAGTCACATCTGTTTGATTGCAGCATAAAAACGTATTTCATGCTGTCAAAATAACAATCTGCAATATTAACCAGCAGGATTTCTCACACAGTCTTCTACATGATTTCTTTACTTATTTGTTTTTTATGTGTTACAGTTTTAAAGCCCCTAGAAACCTAATTTCAAATCATCAACGTTTATCAGGAACATTAAATATTCATGACTTAATGCCGTTTCTCACCAATGTGATGCAAAAATGCAGTGCGGAAATACAGAAAATGGGTGCGAATTATCCGCGTTGCCGTGTTCCATTTTTCATCAATGGGCCAAAAACACTGAATGTCAAAGTTAACTATACACAATGCATAAACTAATCGGACTCAAAATTTGATGCTAACGTTAGCTGTTGTGGCTACCCCCGTTCCGTGACCAAAATAATGTTAGCAAGTGTATATCAGCAACATTACCATCTTCATCGTATCCCAGCTGCTGGGCAATCTCAAGCCATATATTGTCCTTTATTTGGTTGTTGAGGCAGTAGTGTTTGTCGTACATTACTGGGTGTTTAGAAGGGGACGGCCCATTCTTATCCGAAACACCAACAGTGTGTTCCAATCCGCGTACTTCATTACTTACACTTACTATTTTGAGTGCATAAGTGCGTTCACACTGGGAAGTATGGCAAAATGCAGTGCACTCAAAGTACCCAGATGTTGTACTCAAAACGGTCAAATCGTTGAGTGTGGAACGCTGAACACTTTTCACACTCAATTGTCGCCATCTTGGCTACGTAGCGGAAGGGGCGGGACCACGACCACTATTCAAACATGTGAAAATGGCGGCAGATGATGCAGGAGCTTTTGCGGTGCTGAACAACGTACCTTATAGATGTCTATGGGCTACGTAGATAACAGAATAAAACAATACAATACGTAAACATACCGGTGCATTTTCAGCCAACAGGAGGACACATCGTAGGCGTAGGTGACGGCGTTGGAAACGTAATTTCCAATTTGCTTTCATTTTCTGTGTATTCTTGATCAACTAAGCAGGCAGATATTTTGGCGGGTAGTGGACGGGTAAAACCTGAAGGAGGCAGCAATGCAACACAAAGGATGCCAGCTGCCGTAAGACCCAAAAGAAGAAGAAGATATTTTGGCGGGTAGCGAGCCGCGGTGAAATGTTGCGACCGTCATTTCCAGTAAGTGCGCCGCAGAGTATTAGCTTTGAGACGACCCTACCCTGTTGAAATTTACGCACTACTCAAGTAAGTACAGAGTGCACACAGTGCACTACATTGAAGTGTACTTCCGGAAGTACGTGGATTGGAACACACTGCAATAGTCCGAAAATGTCCCATTGGACTGAAAAAGCCCATTTGTCCGACAGTCCGCTACCCTGAAAAACAAACTCCTATTGTTCCAAGGCCCCAAAAATACACACTCTCCATGCAACAAACAAGCATATGGCTAATTGTTATGCCGAATGACTGCGATCAGTTGGAACAAAGGATTTCATTGGTCAAACGTGTATTTCTGCGGACGGAAATCTGCTGAAATCGGGGTCCGTCCGAATATTTTTTCTCACACACTAATGTTCCGCAGGGTGTGCAAGCATTCATAAGAACCCACAAAATCTGTTTTTATTATTTTCCGTGCAATTTTTTCGGATGAAAATCCGTGCTTGTGCTCATGTTCCGTCATTCATAATTAGAACCTGATTGAGAAAATACGTTTTCAGGGCCTTTAATTTGCTGTAGAAATCCCTCAATCCAACAGTATCTTCATCAACTCATGTTGATTATCCCATTAACAATCAACATTGTTGAAACCCACAAAACATAATACTAATTTCTTTCTCTTTTTTTTGCGTTTAGTAGATAGTAGTACAGCCGAAGATAGACAGTAAAGTGGGGAAAGATGGGACGGCCTGCAGCAGAGAGATGCCCAACCTTATATTCATTTCTAATAGAGATCCAAAAGATACCAAATATTTTAAGTGTTGTATTGTAATATTGCACAAATGTCACCACCATGTAGCTTCAATGAACAGCTGGAACACAATAAATCTTGCTTTTCTAACCTTCTAATAATTTCTTCTTGTCAAATCTGTATCTCTCGGAGCAATACGGAGCAGAGAACTGTTGGCCTCCACCGTCACCTGTGTTATTACATCAGGTGGCATTCTTTTGGGAATGTAAACCGCTTTTGCCAGCAGCTATCTAAACACAAACCACCAACACTATCTGTGACCTCGGAACGTCGCGTTACTGAATCATGTAATGTGTTGTACAAAGTGCTAAGGTCACAGATATGGGGCTAGTCCGGGCCAGAACATCGCTCTGCTGGCTACTACAGACCACAAGCTAACGGTCAAGTGCGGTTCTATGCCAACGGCACCAGAATTGTCCGGAGACTGACAAGATAGCTAGCTATCGCCCGCTCTCCTGCTGGCAAAGTAGAGGCAGACGGACCGTGACCCAGCACCGTCCGCTGTTGGGCGTTTTTTTTGTAGCATGGTGGAATTAGTAAGATAGCTAGCTAACTAGCCAGTCACTAAATGAGTAAAATTTAACAACTTAATGCTTCATCCACACACTCTTGTCACAGCGTAGGAAAGCACAGTGCTATCACCAGATGAGGGACAACTTTGTTCGGCTCATTTTCTGTGTTGCATGATGGCGGAATTTGCAAGCTAAGCTAGCTAAGTAGCCAGCCGTCCGACCAGCGGGCTGGTGGCCAACGGCAGCGCTGTAAAGATAAATTGAGGGCGTATAAATCTTTGGATGCCTATAGTTAACTATCCTTCAGTAAAGTCAGTCAAAAAGAGAGTCGGACAATATTGGCGATATAAATGAAGCGTTTCAGAAGTTTTTGTCAACCGACCGACCGGCAGAGTGAGCTATAGAGCTGCTGGTCGCAGCTAAAAAGACAGAGGAAAATAACTCTGCTTTGACGATTGACAATAAGGGGGTTTCTGAGCAGTTTACACAACAGAAGTGCTCCTCATCCAATTGCCGAGAAATGCAATTCTTGCAGAAAACTCCAAATGTCAAAAGTTTTTGATTCCAAATCACAGCATGGCTTTTTTTATGGTGTTCCTCAAGGTCTTGGTGTCTTAATGTGGGATTTTGGAGGGATTATTGATCATTTTTATCAATTCTCGATTGGTAAACAAATGGTTAAATTTAGCACCAAATCTGTGTAACAAATGGTATCAACCCAAAAATTGCTGCAACAACTTATGAGACATAATAGAGCATGGAGATGACCATCATGTACTTCTATCATAATGTTCTAAACACTTTTACAATTCATTTTAAATAATTAATGAATTTATTCATGTTTGTTTTTGATTTATTAATAGAACAACTTGACACACAGTGCTGAGCTGCACCTGAAGTTAGTTTTCAAGTTCCCAGCTTTCAGATGATGTAAACCCCTTCTATGTGACATCAACTGTTGTTTTTTTATCTTCTTCAAAACATCCCTTGTCCCCCAACCTCACCGTTTTAAAAAAGAGGGCAGAGTGGTAAGGCGTTAAGAAAAGTAGAAAACATCCTGATAAAAATGAAAGTAAAAATGTGATGAATTTTGGGTGTGTCTGTAACTGACGGCTACATAAAATACTACCCCTAGTCCAACGCTCACATTCGGGCTTTCACGTTGTTCCAGAACAACAACCCAGGTACGACGTTTCCATTTATCCATAAACTTGTAATAAATTTGTGCAGGGCCTTTAATTTGCTGTACAAATCCCTCAATCCAACAGACAACTCATGATGTTTATCCTGTGTTGAAACACAATAAATCTGCTTTTTGAATGTTCAGCACAATGTCATTATTATTAACATCATTAAAATGTTATATGCACATGTGAACATGGTAAGTGAAATCTGAAGGTCAAACTGTTGGAGTCCAAGTCTTTCTGGGAAAAAAAACATTTAATTTATTTGACACAAAGTAGTACAGAGTATTTCTGTAACCATGGCATGTTTTGTTAACGTATTTACATGGTATGAGAAATCAGTCATTCATATAAGAATAAACTGTTTTTATTTCATTACATAAGTAAACTCAAAGTGCTTTACATTTAAAGACAAAATATAAAATAATTGATTTAAACATAACATATCAGCATAAACAACATAAATATAAGAATACAGTAGTATACACAAGCATACACCCAACCACACTGTAATAAAAACCAAAACATCAGCACAATCAAATAGAAACCCATGCACATACGCACACAGTTTTAATGATGTGTGATCAGCAACCTCAATAAACTGAACCAAATGAGGAAGCACACCCCCCGTTTCACATTTCACAAGTTCCTGTGCTCGCTCTGCAAGTTCAACATTCTGCTTACTCTTGTGGCCCCGACCATTTTCCATTAAATCACATGACAGAGAAGAAACTGAAAGGATATGCAGAGTTAACAGTTATTAGATACACTTATATTAATACAATCCAATAAGTAAGTAAGTCAAATACATATAGAACCTTTCTCAATCAGAAGAGAGAATGTGCCTCACAATAAAATACAAAAGCAAGAATAGAGTCACAATATAGAAATAATAAATAAAATTGTAAATAATAAGTCAAACTAATCCAAGGCTGCTCCAATCAGGAGGGTGTTGAGCATCAATATATCAGCCCTGCAACAATTCCTATATTTTTATAAGGTTATAAATGTTAAATTTTCTTGACGGTGTCTGATAAGTGTTGATTTAATTGTATAGTCATTCTGGAGGCTGTAGTTTATGTAAGGGATAATGCCCGACGAGGTGTCCATTATCAGGAAACTAATGGACGACGTCGAGGTCAGAACCGTCCCGACACGCAGGTCACTGATGACAACTTGAAGGGCATAATCTCGCTTATACCACGGTCACTTGCCAAAAATAAAATGAGACCATTGATTTATATTTGTATGCGTTTTGCAACCAAAATCTAAAGTTTTTCAAAATCCATTCACTCCGTTTCCGTGGTAACACCTGAGGGTTACATTACCTGGAACAATCATTACCATCCCATAAGGTTCCTATGGAATGGAAACGTTGTTGAGAGTTAGGGGTAGTAATGTCAACGAATGTCATGGGTCCACCAGACCCACTAACATTTGGGGGACAATACCACAATAGGGTTAAACAGATCAGCTCTTTGATTCACTGTCAAAAATCATGAATTGAGGGATTGAAAGATTCTTATTTATTTCCCAGCAGTGAGGCCTCAATGTGGATTGTAAGAAAGTTTAGTGGTGAAAACAATAAATGTCACACTGTGGGGCTGTTTGAGGAGTCATGAGAAAGTTTCAATCTTCAAAAAGGAAACCGTTCAGACAAAACGGACACCCGCCTGAGAATTTAACAGATGTAAAGTGTGGTCTGTGCTACTAAGGAACTGGTGATGTGAGGACGTGAACTTAAGTCATGTATTTGACCAAAGTGAGATTGACCAGATGAGTAAGGTGCGATGCTGCACCCCGACGCAGAGCGTGGATTCTTTCACAACAATGACCCGCTAGCTGTACATTATTCCGCTTATTACACAGATACTTACTTAATAAATCAATAATTTGACACATAAACGGTCCGCCAGAGTCCGACATCAGAACCGCGCCCATAGCAACGGTCTACTATAAAGAAATAGTGGATAATGCCCGACGAGGTGTCCATTATCGGGAACTATTGGACGACGTCGAGGTCAGAACCGTCCGACACGCAGGTCACTGATGATAACTTGAAGGGCATTATCTCGCTTATACCACGGTCACTTGCCAAAAAAAAAATGTAGACCATTGATTTATATTTTTATGCGTTTTGCAACCAAAATCTAAAGTTTTTCAAAATCCATTCACTCCGTTTCCCTGGTAACACCTGAGGGTTACAATACCTGGAACAACCATTACCATCCCATAAGGTTCCTATGGAATGGAAACGTTGTTTACTGCTCCAGTAAATAGGACGAACCCTAGATACGACTTGGCAACGGGAGATATTTCTAGTCCGCTCAGCTCATAGAACCCTTTGGCTCAGCTACGAGCCCGAAAGCTAATGCTATGCTAGCATAAAACTAACATTATGCTAGCAAGATTCAACGCCAATAACAAAACGGTAAATATAAATTCACAGTATGTTTAACAACAAGACTAGCTAGCTACCCAGCCATGTCATTGTCCCCAAATCAATATCGAGATTTTCACGAAAACTTCATTAGCACAACGCTAGCATAAAGCTAAAGTTGTACTAGTAAGATTCAAAGTCAATAAGATTGTGTGGTTTACAAACGACAAATATAATTTGACAGTATGTTTAACAACAAGATTAGCTAGTTATCCAGCCATGTCATTGTCCCCAAATCAATATCAAGGTTTTCATGAAATCCTACGGTGACCAGACGTCCCGGTTTGTCCGGGACAGTCCCAGTTTCAAGCTGACGTGTCCTGAGTCCCGACACATATCTGTAAAACACTCCAATGTCCCGGTTTTCAACAGTCACTAACAAATTGTCCCGGTTTTCACTACAATTAAAATAATATTATACTTATATAGACGTTTATCATGTCCCACTTACTTATTAATTTGTTCGCATGAGATAAGTATAGAGAGAGGCAGCACAGCGCATCGCTGCAGTCTCTATAGAGAGTGATGTTGCGGTCAAGCCAACATTACGCACGGACACAACTGATATCCGCTGGTTACATTTAGTGTAGTTTTGATCCACAGAACCCTCTGTGCTTATGTGCACATCAAACGTGTCGTTTTGATTAATTATTCTACACAGTTCCTTCTGTACATCAACAGGCATTTCTCTCCTCTTATAACTCCCTCAGGACCGGCCGTTCCGTCTTTCACCCGGACGGTGTCTCCATCTTGGCCAAATTTCATCTGAGCTCCACAATTTTAATTATAACAGCCTGAGACGAAACAAGTTGAAAAATAATGTACGTAGGCCCAGACAACAATACGTTTTCTCTGAGGGAAACTCTCTACAGGACTCCCAAACTGTCAGAGTGTCATGACGGGGATAGCCCTGTGATTAAAGGGGGAGAAAATAGTGAATGTGATAAGTCATGATTGTCACTCACAGCCTCTGATGCACCCAACTATAATAATACCTTCTTTTGATCCCACTCCGTGCTCAAATGCGCTACAGATGTACATTATCCACAGATACTTACTTAATAAATCAATAATTTGACACATAAATGGTCCGCCAGAGTCCGACATCAGAACTGCGACCATAGCAACGGTCTGCTATAAAGAAATAGTGTTAATAGTAATTAACACTGAAATAATATTCACTTACTTTATGCTTTTTTTCACCAAGGTGCTTTAAAGAAAGAAGCAAACAATGGAGGCAAATAAACTGGGGGTGAGCGAGTTTGAACCTTCAATATGAGCTTTTTCATCATCTTTCCCATTACAAAATAACTTGCTCTAATGGACTTTTCCTGTTCCTTACTTTGTCTTTTGGGAATGTCCTGATGAACTTCCCAATTGTCTGTGACATCTGAGTATCAAACACAGACTTTTAAAATTAAACTAAAGTCTTACAGTAAGTCTGTAATGTAATGTTTCCTTTCTCTGAGCAGAGCCAATGAGAGTGATCTGCAGCAAGTGAATGTCTATACAGGATTCTTCCTCACGGGTCGGTTGGCGCTGGAAAGTCCAGTTTCATCAACTCTGTTCCTCAACAGTGTCTACAAGGCAGAATGTGCGCCCAGGCTATGGTGGACAACAACACCAAAGAGGTATGAAGAACATTTCATTGTGTTGATTAAGGAATACATCATCCTAAATTTATTATGTGGCTCGTGTGAAACTTTACTGAGCTCCTGCTAGGATTATTACAGTACTGTACTGATGATGATGATGATGATAAAAATAATTAAAGCTGCGAGCAGCGATGAACGGGCCCTCGCACCTTCCTGTGCGTCGGGGGTACTGGCGGGAAGCCGATCGACACGGCCAGGAACAACGAAACCGGAACTCTGATGAGCGCAATGACGCCTGCCACAAGACTCTACGACAAACGGTTCATGAGTTATGAAAGGGGACATGGCTAAGGTCTTGGGGCAGGGCTATGAGTGTATATTTGCATGTAAATGTCCTCAGGACTGGACCACCATCATACCTGAGATATTTGGGGCAGATTGGACTATGTACAGTTGAGTTACAACAACTTCCTGTTTCATGGCAAATGGCTCAAAGTGGCCGCCACACCACGGTCAGGTGGTTCAGTGAAAACTCACCATTTGAATACATTTTCATCTTTAAGGTCTTAAGATGGTCCTGACCAAATTTCAAGTTGATCTGATTAAATCTGTAGGAGGAGTTCGTTAAAGTACACGGCCTATAAAACGCTAAAAATGGGCGAAAATTGCACATTAAATTCGAAATGGCTGACTTCCTGTTGAGTTTTGGGCATACCTCCAAGAGGCTTTTTTGTGTGTCTCCACATGTTACATCTGTCTGCCAAATTTCATACATATAGGTGAAACCGTAGGGAGGGGCTCAATTTTTCCAACATTCTAGGGGGCGCTAGCGAGCCATTTTGCAACACTCAAGCCCGAGACCCTTAAAATATCAAATTTTTCACCGCGTCTGATAAGTGTGCCAAGTTTGGCAAGACTTAAAAAAAGTGGACTCGTGCACCTTTAAAGGATGTTTGGATCTTTAAACTGGTAACAGTTCAGAAAAAAAAGTGACTGGTCCGATGAAAATGAAAATGTGAAGAGTGGCCTGAAGAAAGTGGGATGGACTTCTAACATAAAATGATAAACAGGAATGGGAGGATAACTTAATATTTAACTTACTTTATTACAGGTGACTGTATAAATTGCTCCGATATTCCACAGACATGTATTCCTCATTTCACTTTCTTCCAGTACAACAACAGGTATGAGTTTTTCTATGACATTTTAAAGTTTTACCTTTTACAGAATACAATACAAGGAAAATATAATTATTGTAAAAATAGTGAACTGGACAAGATGAATGCTTTCATAAAGCCATTGTGTTTAAGTTAAAGTTCTACTTACAGTAAAGTTTGGTTAAATTTTAGTTTAGTTTCACTCAGTATGACAGACTAACAGTTCAAAACATATTAAACATGTTTTACATAATTAATCTGAAAAATCACAGAGGTGGAAACATGTTTCACTTTTTATCAAAATGCTAATAGCATAAAGAAATTTGACTAATATTTTAGTATTTGGGTTATCTTTAAATCTTCAACTTCAAAACATGTATGTGTTCTTCCATTTCAATTTAATAATGTGTTGAATGCAAGTGTGAATTTTGGGGTATAGAAATAAATACAAACACAGTAAAACACACAAAAACTCTTTTTACTAAGTTTTTTTAATAATAAAAAGTGAGTAGAGTAACTAATATATGAGACACTGTAATGTAATAGAATCTTGAAATATTAATTTACTTATGACTTTCCCACTGAGGTGTTCAGTCAACTTAACAATTTATTCAAATGTGAGCTCAGTTTTATGTAATCATTTTACTCTGCAGCCATGGGACAAGTAGGTGCTGCCATGGGACAAGTAGTTGCTGCTTTTAAACCAAGTTCTGCTCCTCAACCACCTCCCAGTAAGTTTGTTTTTGTAAATTATAGTTATCATTCATAAAACGTTCCACAGTTGTTATAAGATTTTTGTCTTATATGAACATGTATCATTGTCAGCTTTCAGAGAACCATGGAGGACAATAGAATGGAGGTGAGTGTTTCTGCATCCTGAAAGTGAACTTCATTACTGTAAGTGCTCTCGAATTAATGGCATGGCGGCCATTTGGCGTGATTCACCGAGGAAGTTGTTGTAACTTCAGCATACTTTGTCAAATCTGCTCCAAATTTCTCAGCCAGGATGGTGGTCCAGGCCTGAGGTCATTTTCATGTCGATATAGAGTCATAGCCCCGCCCCAAGATGTTAGCCACGCCCCCTTTCATAACTCATGAACCGTTTGTTGTAGAGTCTTATGGGAGGTGTCATATCATTCAGCAGAGAGTTCCTGTTAAGTTTGTATTGTTATCCCCGCCCCCTTTCATAACTCATGAACCGTTTGTCATAGAGTCTTGTGGCAGGCGTCATTGCACTCATCAGAGTTCCGGTTTCATTGTGCCTGGCCGCATCAATCGGCGTCCCACCAGTACCCCCGTCGGCGGGGAGGTGTGAGGGCCTGTTCATCGTTGTTCGCAGCTTTAATTTACATTTGTTGTCTGTGTTGTTAAAGTCTGAGCATAGACAGATCCAGCGCTCTGCAGTATGTGAAGGACTACAAACCTCAGACTGAAGGTCAGCAGCTCAGGATTCTTCTTCACGGACCGGTTGGAGCTGGAAAGTCCAGTTTCATCAACTCTGTCCAAAGTATCTTACAAGGCCGAATGTACACACAGGCTTTGGTGGCAAACACCTCTGGCGACTGTTTCACAAAAAGGGTATGACAAACTTTTGATTGTGTTGATAAAAAAACATCCCAAACTCATTGCCATATAAAAACTTTGCAATAATAGGATGTTTAGGTTAAATTCCTATTTTTAAGTATTATTACTTTACAAGGTGTGCCTTTGGGAAGTTTGTGTCTTTGCAGTGGAAGGTAAAAAAAAAGTGATATGACAAAACTCAGGGTTCTGTGAGAACACTGACATAAAGTCACTGTAAAGTTAACAATGTTTAGACAAAGGAAATCAAAAAAAAAAAAAAATTCTTTATTTGCATAATTGTATTTATGAATCCTGACCCAGGATTTTTTTTTTTTTAAGTTATTTTTTGGGGGCATTTTTAAGCATTTTATTGATAGGACAGTGGATAGAGTCTTGGAAAGGGGGAGAGAGAGAGATGACATGCGGAAAGGTCCACAGGCCGGATTCGAACCCGGGTCCACCGCGGCTAGGACTGAGCCTTTGCCAGATATGGGCGCCCGCTCTACCAACCGAGCTA
>CAKALU010042459.1:0-20414 GCA_916700995.1 Hozukius guyotensis
GACTATCTATCTATCTATCTATCTATCTATCTATCTATCTATATATATGATCTACTGTATATATGTATATATATATGTGTCCCTTTTGTCTCTCCTTTTCCCTGTTTTCCCTCTTTCTTTCCTACTTTATCTCTTTTTTTCTCTCTCTCTTTCTATCTGTCTTTGTCTGTAGTTACAAGGGAAGAAAAAAGTACAGAGAATAAGGGGGTAACAAATTTGCCTTTAGGGGTGACCTAGAAATAAACAGCCCAGTCGCCAAGAAAAAATGTTGGCTGTTGAATTCGGTCAGAGCAAGTGACATAGTACAAAGAGCGACACGCAGAGCAAGTGACGTAGTATATCGCGCGATTGTAGTATATCGAAGGTTACG
The DNA here is from genome assembly GCA_916700995.1 of Hozukius guyotensis. Lineage (NCBI taxonomy): Eukaryota > Metazoa > Chordata > Actinopteri > Perciformes > Sebastidae > Hozukius > Hozukius guyotensis. The sequence goes on from CAKALU010042459.1 coordinate 371, forward strand.
TGGTATAATAATGAGTATCAAGCAAGAAAGTCCACAAATGATGGATGGGATGGGTTTAGTGGATGGGTCAAACAAACACAGGACTTCCACCCAGGAGGCCTCTGTTCGTGTCTCGTGTGAAACCAAAAGTAAACGCTTACTTTACGATTGTTACGTAACGTTATTTAAAAAAGTCCGCTAAGGACGGTTGTTATTTATTCATGGTAGTTACGTTGTTAACATTGTTATGTTGATACGCTTACGATGGGATCGTGTGAAACCAAAAGTAAACGCTTACTTTACGATTGTTACGTAACGTTATGTAAGAAAGTCCGCTAAGGACGGTTGTTATTTATTCATGGTAGTTACATTGTTAACATTGTTTTGTTGTTACGCTGCGTTGTTGCGCTGCGTTGTTGCGCTGCGTTGTTGCGCTGCGTTGTTGCGCCGGGTTGTTACGCGTTGTTTCGCCACATTGCGCCGCGTTGCTATGCCGCGTTGCTATGCCGCGTTGTTACACTAGGTTGTTACACTAGGTTGTTACACTAGGTTGTTACACTAGGTTGTTACATTTTTTCTAACCCTAACCAACTACTTTTTTTTGCCTAAACCTAACCAATCGTTTCACAACGTTAACCACGTGGCATTGTGCGTTTCTGCAAGCGTGATACGAGGCTGATATGAAATGTATTTATGAAAAATATTTTTGGTTGAGATACATAGAACGAATCCCGTAGTTTGCAGAAACGTACAGTGCCAAAAACTTTTTCTGTCGACTGGGTTGAAATAAATTACATGTAAGGGCTTTTTAAATTACCAGGTATATAATAAAACAGTGTAGGGTATGTACAGGGGACCTCGTTTATCTCCTTTTCTCTCTCTGTCTTTCTGTCTCTCTTTTTGTGTGTCTCACAAACACACACACACACAAAGGGAGAGAAAGACACACCCACAAATGAACACACACACCCAGACACCAGACCTATTAGTGAGGCTCTCTGGTGGATATTAGATGATTACTGGAAATGAGCGATTTGTAGTAAGAGAGAGAGAACACAAAGAGAGGATGTGTGTTTGAGTGAGTTTTTATGTGTGTATTCTGGTGTTTTTTTGTGTTTGCATTGGCCCATTTTCATGTAGGGCGCCACTTAAGGCACAAAATAGGCTCCAATAAATTTAAGTAGCTCTCAAAACAGTGTTTTAAACAGCTCCTGAATACAAAGAAATGAGTCACCGGTGCATTCAGCGCATTCAACGGTTCAGCCCTCTTAGAGAGACTGCAAACAAGTGTCTGCCTCTCGCTACGTTTTTGGAGGTCACAGCAGCAGCGAAGCTTCGTTTTGTTTCCTCTTCAGTCTCGGTAGAGATGCGAGATTTCACAGTGGGCCTCCTCGTGGTTTGAGCTCACAGGACTTCAGTCCACTTCAGGGCCGAGTCGTGCTGCACAGGAAAGCAAAACTGCAAGCATTCATCTGTCATGAAAACCTGTCATGAATTTTCGAGATTTTTTAAAGCTTTACATTCAAATAATATAATCCACAGATTCACTGTGAGTTGAGAAAATCCTCACGAAACCTTTTCAAAATCCTTGCCGGTGTTTCTCCCAGCTCCTGAAAAGTTCACCTGATAGATAGGAACACGTGTGTGTGTGTGCGTCTGTGTGTGTTGTAGAATAAATATGCGCAGATACAGTGAGGATTTGTAAACGCTGACTGCAGTAGGTGTCAATTTGCATAGAAACAAGCAAATGCATTTAAAAGGCACACATAAGCGCACACACACATCCACTGCATGCAAAAATCCCTCCGGCACACTGTGTCTCACTCTGTCTTTGTACTCATTGGTAACATTATTTGCCAGCCAAGGTCTGATTTATCTCAGCATTAGACACTCTTTCTGCTCCGGATTTTGTGGGAATGAGGTTACATCTGCAAAGAGTGGCAGTGTCTGTGCCGGGCGCTGGTACAAAACACATCTAGAGCGGCATCTGTGGATCAGATACAGTGAATTAATGGTCTGAGGAAGGGAAACATTATCATGTACATATACAGTACAATGAAATGCTTATCTGTAGTAACAAGTACAGAGAATGTGGGGGTAACAGATTTGCGTTTAAGGGTGACCTAGAAATAAACAGCCCAGTCGCCAGAAAAATATGTTGGCATTGTATGTATGTACAAAGAGCGACACGCAGCTCAAGTGATGTAGTATATTGCGCAATCGTAGTATATCGAAAGTTACGTGGTATAATAATGAGTATCAAGCAAGAAAGTCCACAAAGAGTCGATGGAATGGGTTTAATGGATGGGTCAAACAAACACAGGACTTTTACCGAGGAGACTGCTGTTCATGTCCCACGTGAAACCAAAAGTAAACGTTGACTTTGCGCATGTTACGTTATGTTCTTACGATTGTTACGTAACGTTATGTAGCCCGCTGTTATGTTGCGTTGTTATGTTACGTTGTTATGTTAAGTTGTTAAGTTATGTTGTTACATTAGGTTACGTTGTTACGTTAGGCTACGTTGTTACGTTGTTACGTTCTGTTCCATCCCGTTCCGTTGCTTTGTCGCGTTGCTTTGCCACGTTGCTTTGTGGCGCAGTTACGTTACGTTGTCACGTAACATTACGTTACATCACGTTACATGACATTATTATTTTAAACCAAACCATGATGTTTTTTCTAACCTTAACCAAGTAGTGTTGTTGCCTAAACCTAACCAATCGTCACAACGTTAACCACGTGGCATTGTGCGTTTCTACAAACGTGATACAAGGCTGATATGAAACGTATTTATGAAACGCATATTTGCTCGAGAAACGTCGGCATTCAATTTATCCGTGGTTTGAAGAAATGCACAATGCCAACATTTTTTTTGGCGACCAGGTTGAAATAAATTACATTATAAGTGCTTTTTAAATTACCAGGTATATACAGGGGACCAACAGGCTTAGCCCATATCTCCTTTCACAATAGCTGTTTTTCACTTTTCTATGTTTTTCATAAGCAATTACAGCCACCATTCAGGATACTTAAGTTGTAAATACCTTGAAAAATAAGTGAATTAGAGACCACTTTACTTGGCATCTCACATACCCTGTAACTACTCTGTAATTACAGTGAAATGACGTTATCGAGAAATTCTCTCACATATGTTCAATGCAGAGAAAATAGACATATAAATTGTTGAATTTATGAACAGTTCGCTACAGTAAACTTTACACTGCAGGCTGTCCAAAATAAAGGGAAGTAAGTACACTGCTGTTCCCCAGTATTTTATCATTTTAAAAACACACACATACTTTTCTACCAGGGATGCACCAATCATCCCTTGGCTTTGGGTATCGGCCGATACCGAGTACCGATCCGATACCAGTGTTAAAGCTGTTAATAAGCTGTATGCGTATGCGTATGTGTAAGCGTATGTGTAAGCTGTTAATAAGCTGTATGCTTCACTGTGTGGAAGTGACTGTGATCATTCTGTTATGTGTAAGGCAACAACAGGCTTGACTTAAACATCGCTTTACTAACTTTGTAAAACAAAATGTAACAAATAGATACATAGATTTAATAATTGAGTGATTAGTTATTTATTTTCGTAATAATAAATCGTACACCAACAACTTGGCAAAAATATCTTCAAAATTAACCGGAATTACAATTCAGGTGTAAACCTTTTTAATGCAGCAACAAATTATGCAAAACTTAAACAGGAATTCAAATTCCAGCATACAATATAATGTACAGTATATAGTATATAAACATAGAATTGAATTTAATAGATCGGCCCCATTGTCACCGATATCCGATCCAGCTATTTGAGTCAGTATCGGCCCAATATCTGACCCGGTATCGGTGCATCCTTATTTTCTACAAACTTCAGCTACACGGGTACGCCCTATATTTCCAGGCATAGCCTAATGTTTTGTTCCCCAGCACAATAATTCTGTACATTATATAAATTATAATGAGTTATTTATAAGTCCCCCTTAAACACAACGTTGTTACCCCTGTATTACCTAACTATCTTCTTCCCTGTACTTCCATATTTGTCCTGGTATAGGTAGTAAATATTTCATTGATACCCCTTATATACTCAAGAATTACACTTTAATCAACTCTACCAATTGCATTTTATTTAAAAAATATGTTGAATATTGTCCAGGCTTCCATAGATAAGAGTATTAGTGAAGATTTTGTTCTCAAATCTGGATGATTTCTATTCAGTTACATGATGAAATTGACCTTTTTGACCAACTCTGAGACCCTGTCGACGAGACTCTTGACCCCCGGCCAAAAGAATCATTGCAGTAGACGACTGCTGTAAGAAAAACTGGATCTTTTGTCAGTGTCACCCCTCCTTTTCTCTTTTTCTGTTTCCTTTTCACTCTAGGTGTAATGTCGTAGCTTTTCGGACAGAGAAGGGCAGAATTGAATAAGATAAGGATGTGAAGGACAGGATAGAGCCGCAGGAAATTTCAGTATCTCACTTATTCGATCACACTGTGTCGTCCAAAGCTACTTGTGCTTGTACCGAATTAGCTTTGGCAGCAAACCATGTCTGCCTGGGGAAGGACAGAAATGTGTGTGTGTGTGTGTGTGTGTGTGTGTGTGTGTGTGTGTGCAGCCCCGTGTGTATTGTGAGGTCGCCGCGATAAGACCTAAGCGTCAGACAGCGAGTATATGTAGTGAAGAGAAATTGCCGTCATCCTCTTTGTCCTTCGAACACGGTAAATATATTACAGCTTTTTCTTCTCCGAGCACCCTGTGTGACTCAGTCTTAATCCCCGAAACAGACAGGAGGATGAAAGGAAGCAGACGTTGGGGTGCTACGTACAAAAAAAAAGGGAGAGGAAGAGAGATATACAAGCAGTGAGTGCAGCAAGAAAATAAGATGAGGTATAGTGGAAGTTAGGTAGGGGACAAAATGAGCTATAGTAGGAGACTTGGCAGCTTAATGACTGGTTATGTCACTAGAGAGAGAATGGGAGCTTAAACACAAAAAAAACAACACAGCGTGTGTGTCACTGAAACTTCACTAATTAGCCTCTCCAACTATTTCTAAGCCTGTAGGCCTACGCCATTTACAGTTAAACAGCTTAAATGTTGAATTGTGATTTGTTTTTTGCAGCGTTATGCACCATCCCTTTTAATCCGCATACGTGCATTAGAGAGGAGTATAATTTTCACGCTCCAGAAACCACAAAGCTAATGTCAGCAGTAATTGGAAGTTTTTCCCTCAAAGTATAACTTTGTAAAGACTGAGCGCTGCTGCAATGAATTTCCTGTCAGATAGCACAACACAAAAGGTGCTGAAAGTGACCTTTTCCCGATTAGTCCAGATCTGTCCGTCGACTCCGCCAGGCTCGACAGAATCGTCGCTCTACCGTAAAGAAGGCGCAGAGATGCAGCCTTTCAGATACCGGTGTGAGCTTTTTCAAGGTCACCATGTCTTATAATTTGCTCTCGAGGCTGGCGGAGACGAGGTGAGGCGAGCGAGAGAGAGAGAGGCAGACAAAAGCCGCTTGCGAGAGCAGCTGCCATGTGCCTGCAGCCCCCTTTAGCACCTGGCAGAGGGTGTTTGTTTTCAAGGCTGGCGCTGCCCTGAAAGGCCAAAATCAATTATTTCGCTGAATGTTTACGAGCAAAGAAAGGCCATACTCGATGAATGTTGCTATAAAAAAAAAAGAAGCCATGCATATAGTGTGCATTTACTCCAAAATGCATTACCAGTGTTGAAACAATACTCGGTCAAAACCGAGTATATGGCTAGACCGTGTATGGTCAGTCTGTGAATTTGTGGCTAAATTGTTAGACAAATAATCAGTGGTTATGTCTTTAATGTTAAATCCAGCGGTACATGTCCACCAGGTCCGGCAAGGACACTAGGGGACGCACTTCTCCACTCAACTGGCCGTACAAGCATTGACGTACCCCATCGTGGAATGCACCTGATTGGTCCCTGGTTTTCTGCTTGCCGTTTCAAACAGGAAACAACATGGCGGCCTGCTCGTAAACTTTCTGTTATTCCGTCTAAACAATCCACCAAAATCTACTTCTGAAAACATTTTAATCGAGAAATAGGCTATTTTACTGCTGAATCTGGTGTCATTGTAGAACTAGATCGCCTAGTTTGACAGCTTGGTCCAAGTTTCGTGAGCCGGACGCGTCGCGCTGGACAGGCTCATTTGCATAAAGGACTGTTCCACACCATTTCATTTTGAAAGAGCAACGGCCAATGGGGAAACTCCAACACTCGGCCGACTAATTGTGTAACTTCATCCAGGCAAAAATGTACTTTTACTAGTCATTAATGGTTACTAAAGCGCTCTCCTAACTCTAATAGTTATCGGTGGTGGAAAGTAACTGTCTAATTATGCTACTTTATACTTCTATAATCCATCCACTCCAATCCTCCGCTTATCCTATTCAGGGTCGCGGAGGGGCTGGAGCCGATCCCAGCTGACATTGGGCGAAGGCGGGGTACACCCTGGACATGTCGCCGGACTATCACAGGGCCGACACATAGAGACAGACAACCATCCATGCTCCCATTCACACCTACGGGCAATTTAGAGTCCTTCATACTTCTACTCCAGTGCATTTCAGGGGGGAATTTTGTACAGCTATAGTTACCACTTTGCTTTCAAAGCATATTATCAACTTATAAAAATCTGTTGAGTTATCATAGATGATAGGCCTTGCATACTCAGGTTGGAGTTGTGCAAGGCTGTACTGGGTTTTATGTGGGCCGTGAGGTCAACATGTACTACCAGGGATCATAAAGTCCTGCATCGAAACTAACAGGAATAATATCTTTTTCATCTTTTATCATAAAGCAGTTTTGAACATTAAAGTATGTAAACATGTTCTAGTTGAAACCCAAAATACAAGTATGCACCTGATAATAAGCGTAATAGGTCCTCTTTAAAGGGACTGTTTGTAACTTTTTACATGTATAAATCTACCGGGTCGATGTCCCATGCACGCTCGCATATGCGTGCTCCCGTGTGGCTACGCTGTTCAGACTCAGACTCCAACACAAACTACACGGAAGCACCAAAACCTCAAAGTTATATCTAGTGAAGCCCGTCTTGATAAACAGTGTCAACTCTTCCTGCTCCAGCCCCCCAACCACGGCCAGAAGACACAGGGGAGACCGTAGCTTTGGTCTCCAGGGCCGGAGTCTCTGCTGTACTCTGCCTACCTGCCTTCACTCACACACCGCGTGCGTTCTCGCTCTCCACTCTTACTTGCATGCGCGCACACTACACACTGCAGAAGACTTCGCAGCTCTGAGAATATCTAGTGAATGTACAGTGGACATTTGTGCAGAAATAAATGCTGCAGCTCTTCCAGACCAACAGAGGTTTCCCGTGTCTTGTGAAGTGACGGGGCTCCGCAGCGAGAAACGTTATCGTCTCTGACCGGGTGCCGGTGTCTCCCTTGTTCCTGGTCAGGAGGCTGAAGCAGAAAAAGCACTAGGATCAGATCTAAATCATGTTCATGGAGAGACCTCCGTCTGGTCAGCTAACACTACTGCCAAGCAGCTGAAATATAGAGTGATATTGTGGTTTTAGCTGACGTGTGTCGCCTCACTGTTTTGAGCGATGCTCGTTCATGTCTATTTAGAGCGAGCACAAGCGCGAGCCCGACGCTGACTTTCGTTGACTTAACGGCCACAGGTGTCGCTGTTAACAAGCAATTCTGAAAGTTACAAACAGTCCCTTTAAGTAAATCATCTTTCACCACTGGTAGTTTCCCATAATGGACAGCCATCATTTTGTCAGAGGAGTTATAAATCTCTTCACTTCCCGTAAATATTTTGTGTGTGTGTGTGTGTGTCTGTAGATGTACCAGCACGGCAGGGATCTCTGCGAGAGCCTGTGGGGCGACGCCTTCATGACGGTGGAGGACGAGCCGGAGGATGCGGTAGAGGCCGGGGAGGTCGGAGGGGAGGGCGACGGCGGTCGCCCCTGCGGCTGCCTCACCCTCAGCCCCTCAGACAAGGACGTGATCGCCGCCCTCAGGGCCCAGCAGGACGACCCGGAGGAGCTGGACACCACCAAGACCGGCCTGCCTCAGTACCGGGCTCCGTGCCAGACCAAGCTGCCCCCGCAGGCCAGGAGCGGCAGGAAGGGGAACTCGGTGCTGCGCAAACGCTCCCTTGTGGTGGACGACGTGGAGGGGAGCGGGAGCGGCTTGTAGAGAGAGGAGTGATAGACGCCGATAAATTTAGAGATTATTGTCTAGATCCTTCTCTTGAAATGGAGTTGTAACCTTGCTCCTCTAACTAACCTTTACCACACAGACCTAAACTGTCATTATCATTATCGTCACATTCTACATATAATCTCTAGGGTTTTAAATAATACTATAACATAATCAAGCTTGTAACACTTCCAATAAACACCTGGTCTGTTATTTGAACAACCTAAACAGCCAGGATTAAAAAAAAAGAAAGATTTAAAGGCAAAATCCTCAATTCTGCAAGGGCTCTGACTTCAATAATAAATATATTGATAATATCCCATAATGGCTGCACAAAAGTGAGGATTTTTTTTTTCTCAAAAGTCAGGTATTTGCTTCGTATGTCTCAGTAAAACACATCACTGAAGTCTACGGTATTAACGCTTTTTGCATGAATCAAACATCAGTAACCAGAGGACTCTTCATGACCAGTATTGTAAACAAGACGTACCTGCACCAGTACTCCACCACCCTGCTTCTCTTTTCAATCATCTCTAGGTGACTTTAATCTGTGCATTAGTCAATTGTTAAACGCAGATCTTACTGTTGTGATGCCGTATCGTGCAGTCTACATGTCATGAGGTTTATGATAGCGGAGAAGGTCACGCAGAGTATAATGATAATAATGAATGTAGCTTTCTAACAGAGATTACTGGCCTGGACGTAGGGGATATCTGGTATGATAATGACAATGGGGAGGCATGCTTACAGTAATACCTGAGGGAGGGTTTAACATTCAGAAACAAATTTGCCTCCCAGAGTAAATCCGCAGAGGCAGCATTCATACCATGAAGGTTGTTCTGGTAGTTTGATTACGTTGTAATACGTTCTTTTATAATTACGTCATGTATTTCTAGAGCGAGGCACTGTTAGATGTAAATGTTTTGTAAAAAAAACCTGATTTGTCCGATGTATGGTAAGCTTGCTGAGACGGGTGTTTCTGTGCTTTACGTTCTCAATAAAAACAATATTTCTAAATGCCAACCTGAGCCTGTCACAGTTCATCTGGCTACAGTTTTTCGTAGTCCCCAAAATAATTTGTATATCTTAGTCAGGTAGACCAGTGGTTCCCAATGTTTTTCCTTCAGGGATCCCTTTTTTTATCATTGATTAAACTGACGACCCCTGACTAAGTGACATTTTATGGATATTTCATATTCTATTCTATTAGGGCTGTCAATCGATTAAAATATTTAATCGCAATTAATCACAAATTAATCACATTTTTTTTATCTGTTCAAAATGTACCTTAAAGGGAGATTTGTTAAGTATTTAATACTCTTATCAACATGGGAGTGGGCAAATATGCTGTTTTATGCAAATGTATGTATATATTTACTATTGGAAATCAATTAACAACACAAAACAATGACAAATATTGTCCAGAAACCCTCACAGATACTGCATTTAGCATAACAAAATATGCTCATATCATAACAAACTCAAGCCCAACTGGCAACAACAGCTGTCAGTGTGTCAGTGTGCTGACTTGACTATGATTTGCCCCAAACTGCATGTGATTATCATAAAGTGGGCATGTCTGTAAAGGGGAGACTCCTGGGTACCCATAGAGGCCATTTTCATCCACATATCTTGAGGTCAGAGGTCAAGGGACCCTTTGAAAATAGCCATGCCAGTCTTCCTCGCGTTTGTTTGGAGCGTTATTTAGTCTCCTTCACGACAAGCTATGACATGGTTGATAAAAACCTAAAAATCACAAGTTGCATTAATGCCTTAAAGAAATTAGTGGCGTTAAAACGAATTTGCATTAACGCGTTAACTTTGACAGCCCTATATTCAGTGCATAACAATAACGCTACAGAAAAATGAATAAACTGTACAATTAACTCAAATAGTGAACGCAATAACTGCAGGAAGTTTGTGTAAAACGAGCGATTTGAATGTATTTTGATCAAATTATTTCCTGTGAATATTGCATCAGAGATGAGTTTTCCTGTCATTTTTAGGAACTTTTAATACAAATCTTGTTTGAATTTTTAACAATCATACCTACTTAATAGGCTTCTTTTTCGACAAATTCAGTGTTCCCTGATGCTTGGCCATTGTTCTATTAGCTCTTTGGTTGTTTTAACTGCTTACTATTCTATTTTTAAGTTTACATCTTAAATAATAATCAAAACTTTAAAAATTGAATTTAGTTTTCTTCACAGAAATTAATGAAATGCTGAGATAAAGGCCAACTGTATATACAAGTTTTTTTATTTTTAAAAAGTTGTCTTACTCCTTTTAAGATCAAGAAGGCCTCGTGACCCACCGTGAAGCTTTGGCGACCCCTAGTGGGGGTCAGGACCCCAGGTTTGGAACCAGTAAGGTAGACGTAGAGAGCATAGTGTAAAACATTTGTTCCCAACCTTGTATTAGAGAAGCCTTGTTTAGAAATGGTGCTGTACTCCTTTCTTCAAATACCAAAACCCCTACTGAGCAGAGCTACGTTCATGTCTACATACATACATCAGAAACCTCAAAGCTCTGGAAATAGAAACAACACACGGCTTGCTTCCTCTGTGTTCTCTCTGCTTGCTATACCACTGGTGGTTGCACTGAAATTTACCTCCCTCGTATATTGCCAATTATAATTCCAAATGTCCATTTGGTATGAACTATGAAAAGTATTGTTTTAGCCAAACAACAATGTATTTTGACATTCTTCTTGTTCAAAACTAATTAAATCAAACCCAGAAACTGCATACATCAGTAGGCAGCACGTCTTCTTTTATTCCTTCTCTCGGTGATATACCATATGAATCAATGATAAAACCTACTAGGAGGTGTAGCAGGGCCCTACTGTCCCACATCTATGAGGCTTATAACCACTGATAACGCCCCATTATAACAGTTTAATCGGCTGTTCAACACATTCTCACTCCCATTTTGTCAAATACCGCCGCTTAGTCAGTGCCCGGCATCGGAGAACGACACATGGGATACCCCTCTTGTGCTACTTTTGGACGGACCAGGGACGACGTGTCAATATACAATACTATTGTTATGATATCACCCTTCAGCCTAGTTTTCCCCAGTGTTTCTCTGTGTTTCCCCGCCCTATTGTCTCCTGTGTGTTTTCCCTGTCTGTCTTTCTGTGCGTCTGTGAGCAGGTGGGCGTGATCTCCCCTCTCCTCCTCTGGGGCGTTTGATGCTGGCGCACCTGATTCCAATCAGCCTATCAATCTACAACTCTGCAGTATATCTACCACGGTTTTCCTTCCAGACGTCGCCAGATCGTTCCGTCACCCTCAGTGGTAGTTAACGTATTCAGGCCTACTTACCTCGAGTACCTCTCGTTTGATCCTGCAATTTTTTATCCTGTGTAACGCTGCTCTCCTGTGTTCAGGTCTGCCTGTCTGCCAGCCGCCTTTGCTCCATCTTCCTGCTACTTACCTGCCTGCTCACTCTCCGACGCCATTACCCTTCCCCGGACCATACTCCAATTCACATTATACTCTGGTGGATTTCTGGAGCCCCTTCCTCGTGCCCTGCCTGCCCACTCCTCCTCTCAAAGACACAAGCCGTGTCTAGCCGGACGACCCCAAACCCCAACCCCATTAAAGGAGCATTTATTTTTACAATAATTTCCTTTTTACTTTACTACCTGTCTGTGTGCTGCATTTGAGTCCACGTGTTGACCCAGTTATAACAACTTTACAATATTGCATAAAGTCCTTTCAAAATAAACTTCCGTTTTCACAGGAAGTTAGGTTTAGGCAACACAACCACTTAGGTAGGGTTAGGAAATGGTCGTGGTTGACGTTAACTTCACTGACTAGTCACTCACTCACGTGACTCATGGGACTGACAATGAGTCGCGTGACGAAAGACTGACGTGACAAAATAAGTCAACGTTACTTTTAGTTTCACACGAACACCGGTCTCCAGGGTTGAAAGTCTTGTTTGTTTCACCCGCCCACCCTTAGCAGACTCTCACGCTATTAATACTACGTAATTTGCTCTGACTGTCGAATAACGCCATGGGTTTACATTGGAGTTAGTTGAAAGCCCGGTTCGTCACATACTGTTGCTAAAGGGGCACCTCTGTGCATCGGTTTCCGATGCAGAGAGGGGCACTTACCAGACGGCGGTATTTGACAAGTTGGGAGTGAGAACTGGTTGGACTGGTAGGCTAGTGCATGTTGTCATGCTGAGACACATTTGACTGCAGCGTTGGCGTCTCAAAACATGGCCTCCACCTCTGATTATAGAAGCAGACAGTGTCTTTGCCACATCTTCTCACCACTGTCAAATTTACTGACACAGCATGACAAGTGTGTTTACCCTCCCGCCCAGACAGCTGTCACTCACTCTCGCCCTTTCCTGACCGTTGCTGCAAGCGAGAAATTCAAATAGTCTTATATTTAAATAAGTATCAGGACAATTTATTTGAACTCTGTCAAAGTCTGATTTCATTATACAGGCCACATTTAAAACAAACGCCTTTTGGGCTTGGAGGGATTTACGAGCTTCCAGAGATTCAGCTTTGCAGCAACTGAACTGACAGCAAGACTTCATCATGTGAATCCAGCAAATAGACCCTCCCCATAAATCAGGACCCGTGAATACTGTTTAAATTAACCAGCAATATATACTCTTCAAAATATTCTCATTAAAAGTGACTAACGTGTGGATTTTGCACATAAATCATCTTGGTAATGTGTTTCTCAGTGGAACAGTGTGTGCCCTCTGCAGGTGAAATTGCAGTGAACACATGCTGTGCGTCATGTTGATAATGTCACACACCACTTGACATTTTTTTAAAAGGACAGACAATGAGGCACAGTGTGTGTGTGTGTGTGTGTGTGTGTGTGTGTGTGTGTGTGTGTGTGTGTGCGTGCGTGCGTGCGTGCGTGCGTGCGTGCGTGCGTGCGTGCGTGCGTGCGTGCATGCGTGCGTGCGTGTGTGTGTGGCTGTTTAAATCTATTTCTGTAGCGAACTCGTGCCACTTGATGATGTTAGCTAATAACGTGTCCTCTGAACAAAAGTCATCATCACAGCAAATGACAGAGCCGGACAGAGAGGGTCACTAATGAGTGTCGTTCTGCACAGCGCGCACACGTTTAAGCTGATGACTGCGTGAGCGCTTCAGTGATAAGACAAATAGCAGAGATGAGGTTATCTTTTTAATTTGCTTCAGCATCATTCTGGACTTTTTTTACAAGGCCAATGTCTGAAACTAATCGTAACACGGATGAGGTTATCGTTTTAATTTGTTGCCGCAAGGCCAAAATCTGACCTTCAAACTCCAAATCGCTCTCTGTCTCTGTTGTTCTCTTTCTCACTTATTCTCTCTCACACACACATAGCACATCTGAGCGGTGACTAATGTTGCCTCTGTGTGTCTGCGTCAGGTTTCATTCACATCTTCTATCTGTGGATTACTCTCACATGAAAGAGGAAACATTCTTATGGATACTACAGTTCATACAATTGGCTACTATACACAATACAATATGGAAACACAGTAACATTAGGGACTGTATAAATATTATCCGCCACGCCATTATAAAAATCTTATTTAGAACCTTTCCTTACTGTAATTTGCAACACTCTCTGTGATAAGATTTCCTCCATACCTTTTCCCATGCCCAGGTGTTTTTTAATGCTTTCTTTATTGAGCACATGCTCCTTGAAATAGTTGTATGTTCAAATGTTGCTATGTCGCTCAGGTTTCAGGTTTTAAAACCGGTTGAATTTCCCCTTCCTGGTTTTCCTGACCCCCATGCAGTGGTTCAGTCCAATTAGGGCGGGGCCAGGAGGGGGTATATAAAGCCACGTAGGCATTAACTATGGGAGAGTTGCTTCTTGTTAAGTTGCCTGGGACTTTTTGCGCTTCTCTTTTGTTCATTGTGAATTTTGGTTAATAAAACCACCAACTTTACATCCGGAGCATTCACTTTCTGTTCTATTTACCTCCAGTGCCAGACAGCCACACAAAAATCCCTTTTTTTATGTAGAATTACTCCTAGTAATGCTACATTTGGTGGCAGTGGTGGGATTTTTTTTTCGTCACTGATGCTGGAGAACCAGAAGAAGCCAGAACACACAGAGGGCCATGCCAGGTGACCAAGGCAAAGCCTTACAGTATGACCCAGGGCTCTTCTAAGTGACCAGAGGGAGATGGAAGACTAGGCCACGGGTGGAGACGATGGGGGTCCCAGGGGTCTGACCAAGGAGGCTTTGATCAACTGTACACCGGAGCCCGATGGCCCAGAAGAGAGGGGTGCATCATTGGGGCATCTAGCTGACATCAATCCTCATCTCCCAGTGGGGCCAGCCACCTGGAGCAGAGCAACCATTTCAAAATTGGAGATGACATTGAACAATACCCAACAACATTCGAGCGTTTAGCCACTGTGGGCAGTTCAGCTGGCTCCCTATCTGACTGGTAAGGCCCGAAGTGCCTATGTTGCTATGGATGTGAAAGAACCAATGGACTATGATAATGTAAAAGAGGCCATTCTAGCAAAATATGAGATCAATTTATCATCAGAGGTTCCGGGAGCCCCACATCCAGCCGGGGGAGACGCCTCGGGAGCTTTACAATCGTCTACAAGAAATAGGTGAAACCAGCACAAAAGACAGTGGAAGAGGTGGGAGAGGTCCTGATCCTGGAGCAGTTTCTCCGCACTCTGGCATCTGAAGGGAGAGTGTGGGTGAAATAACACAACCCTCAGAACCGCCAGGAAGCTGCTCAACTGGTGGAGTCTTCTTGTCTGCCCGGCAGGGACTGAAAGTCTTCCGACGTGATCGTAACCACCGGCCGACCATGCCCAAGGGTAAGTCTGGGGGGTTTGGTTGGGGGCGGTTCCAATTCTAATGAGGAGAGCAGAGGTGTATGTGTAAGATATCCTGAGCGTAAAGCATGTAAAAAAAAAACAACTACGGTCCACCTGTTTGTTATTTTTGTAGAAAGGAAAGTCACATAAAGCCTGAATGTCCAGCCTAAAATTTAAAGGTGCACACACTATTTGTTGTGTTCCCTGAACCACTCCACAGGAAGTAGATAGTAGTTCAGGAAGTTGGGGGTAAAATGCAAACCACCACTGTTTCTGTTAACACAGCAAGCTGACGGTCGGCTATTGGACAGGTTGAGGCCGTCGGTGAGCGTCTGTCGGCCTAGTTTTTTCGGTGTGTCCTGCACCGTCGGCTCTAGTCTGCCTGTGTCAGAGGTTTTTCGGGCCGATTCAGCATGTTGAATTGTCGGTGAGAGAAATCACTCTGATTGGCTGTTCAGCTTAAACAAATCAGTGCACGAGAAGAGAAACGGACGTGAGGAAATCAAGCCAACGAGTAAAGTCAAGAGGGCACACACAGAAGACTCTTCTCATTTTTCATCTTCATCACATCTGATCATTCCAATATACAGATATTTTCACAACGACATGGCCATCTGGAATGAAGCTAAGTGGTGAGTAAGAGTGGTGTGACAACGGCTTATATATCTGCCGTCCTCGGTCTTCCCGTTTCCCTTTTTGAATGACGAATACAGACTACCGCCGCCTGCTGGTGTGGAGAGTTATTTCATCTCACGCAGGTGCAGAATGTGCGCGCTAACTGGCCGTCGGCTGCAGTCTTTGCAGTGTGGTCAAATGCAACTTGTCGGCCAAGACAAAGGCGACGTGAGGCGACCCAACAGTCGGCCTTCATCGGCGCTAGTTCTTTGATGTCGGCTTCTTGTGTCTGGGCCTTAAGGGTAAGTCTCCAGGAAATGAATGGAAGTCAATATAATGTCACCTAAAGTGATGGAAACACAAGTGTGTGTGTGTCTGTGTACTTGTACAGCTATCTTTGTGAGGACCTATTTGAGTTTTAGACCTTCAGAGTGAGGACATTTTTGGAAAGTGAGGACATTTTGGTCGTTTTTCACTTTCGGACAGACCTTCAAAGGCCTGTTTGAGGGTTCAGACTTTGTTCAGGTTAGGATTAGGTTTAGGTAAGGGTAAGAGTTGGGGTCAGGCATTTAGTTGTGACGGTTAAGGTTAGGGAATGCATTATGTCAGTGAGCGTCCTTACAAAAAGAGACATATACGGCTGAATGTGTTTTCATAATCACAGCAATGACCGTCTTTGAAAGTAGGACAGCTATAATTGGTGCTAAATATCTCTTGTTTCCAGCTCATGATTTTTAGCTGCTGTTCTGGTGTTAGTCCACTAGATGGTGACATGCGCCTACATAAACCCTTCATACTACACTGTGACTCACTGACTGCTTTATGCTGTACAGTATGTGTGAATGTAGACCTGCTTTACAGGCCACTGCTCTGCTGTAGTGTTAATACACCAACAACATATACTAGAATGTGATCGTATTTCAACATATGCTGTATATATGCCAACGTACTGTTTATTCTATACATTTACTGTATAATCAGCTTTATCTTACCTCACAGCCAAATAAATGACCCCGATACATTACTGTTACTGGCAGCGTTGTGATGGGAACAGTTGGTGCATGACAATGTGTTGACTTCATGAGACAGATTATGAATGATTCATACTTATTTGTCAAGTTTAATGTATAAGAAACCCCTATTATCATCATGAATATCTTTTAAAATAGACTAATTATATATTCCCACACTTGTGATATTGTTTTGTACATGATCAAAGTGAAAACATATACATATTATATACCCTTAATACATGAGAATAATCTCACATGTATGGTTCAACTGGGTTTTTTTTAGCAAACTTTCCTCAAACTAGGTCTCATGGAAAAAAACAACCCCTTCCCTAACCAGTCCTCTATTAGGCGTCTAAAACTAGTGAAGCAATTTGAGATCCAACTTCTGTAAGAACCTCAGATGGCCACGACAGCAAGGTGGGAGGAATATTCATGGTTCTCGAGAAGATAACAGAAGACCGGAGAGAGGGAGAGGAGGATGAGTGAGAGAAAGAGAGAGAGAGCAAAGCAGGCCTGTGTGTGTGTGTGTGTGTGTCTGTGGGAGGGGAAGGGGGCTTGTGGAGAGGAAAAATCAAACCCACCCAGAGCTCTTCATACGTCACCGTTCGCATCACAGATGTTCCCACAGACACTCAGTGTGGGTTGTGGGCCGAGGCGTGTGGAGAGCCAGTATGGCTTCGATTGGCTTGTTTTTGGAGAGTGTGTGCGTGCGTTATAATATGTGGGCCTGCTGTGTGCGTAAATGGAGACTTGAACGCTGTGGTGATATTTAAAAGTATTCCTTTGAGCTTGTAAATGAAATAGCTGCGTGATGTTTGTGAGTGCAGGAGCGGTGTTATTGGGTTTATGACACTTCATATATTCATGAATATCTATAAAAAATAAAACATTTTGCTACTTCAATGCCACAGCCTGTGATACTCTTCATAATAATAATAATAACAATAATAGCAATAACAATGATAATAATAATAAAAATAACAAAAATAATAGAATGAATTTAAAAATAATATTCATCTATTTCATGAATATTTTATAAAATATAAAACATTTTGTTACTCCAGTGCCACAGCCTGATACTCCTCATAATAATAATAATAATAATAATAATAATAATAATAATAATAATAACAACAACAAAATAAAAATAATACATTTAATTTAAAATATAATAAGAATATGTATTCATTTCATGAATATTTTATAAAACATAAAACATTTTGCTGCTTCAGTGCCACAGCCTGTGATACTCCTAATAATAATAATAATAATAATAATAATAATACAATTATTATCAAATAAGAATAAGAATAATATTTGAAACAGTTGAAGTCAAAAACAGGCACTGAGCTAAAAACAATACTGTACATCCCCTGAAATGTAGGTTTCATGATAAAAAGTCACAGAAAAGGCGAAGTTGCGTAGGAGTGCCTAGATCTGTTTCCACGTCCATGGCAAAAAAAAATAATAGGCGAGTTGTTATTGATGGAAATTAGGCTATTTAAATACATGTCAGATGAAAAGAGGTTAAAAACCTTCCTCTCCAAAACAGCTTTGAGGTGAGAGTGCGCTCAAAAACCGCAGGCCTCACTCTGTCACTCTTTTGAAGTGGTTTTCGTGAGTACTGAGAGAGAGAGAGAGACAGAGAGACTTGTCTTGTCTATTGAGTCTTGTTTACTTGTACGTCACAGACTGCTTTTAACAAGGACAGAAATCCCCCTCAGTTTTCCTCAGACCAGCTTGTGCAGAACTTCTCTCGTGGCCAACATTCACGACAGCATTGATAGTTTTTAACACACTTTATTGGTTTCACATATTTTTCTGTTTAAGCTCTCGTGATTTTACAATGTCATTATGGTCAGTTGGGTTTATTTTAGGGCTGTCGAAGGTAACGCGACAATAGCGCGTTAACACAAATTTCTTTCACGTATTAACGTAACTTGCATACTTATACTAGCAGTGAATAACGCTCCAAACTTCACTAAATTTTGGTGAGGAAAAACTGGCATGTCCATTTTCAAAGGGGCCCCTTGACCTCTGACCTCAAGAAATGTGAATGAAAATGGGTTCTATGGGTACCCACGAGTCTCCCCTTTACAGACATGCCCACTTTATGATAATCACATGCTATATGTTATGATTTGAGTATATTTTTTATGCTAAATGCAGTACCTGTGAGGGTTTCTGGACAATATTTGTCATTGTTTTGTGTTGTTAATTGATTGCCAATAATAAATATATACATACATTTGCATAAAGCAAGCATAGTTGCCCACTCCCATGTTGATAAGAGTATTAAATACTTGACAGATCTCTCTTTAAGGTACATTTTGAACAGATAAAAAAAGGTGCCATTAATTTGCAATTAATCACGTTTAACTATGGACAATCACGATTATGTTTTAATCGATCAACAGCCCTAGTTTATTTGTCTATATATTTGATTTTTTTTTTTTAATCTAATTTTAAATTTTATTTATTTTGTATTATTTTTCATTATTTTTTTCTTTTAATTTATTTCTTTCATTGCTGTTATTATTTGTTATCTTATTCTATTTATATATTTTTTCTTTTTTTAATCTGTCTTTCATTGCTATTATAATTTTCATGGGTGTGGGGATTGTTCTATTGGGTCAATGTGCTTTCTGTTTCTATGTCATTCTTAAAATTCCTTGGTGTTGTTGTACCATTCCACTATTGATTGTGGTGCCCTCTTTGCATTAAACAGGCATCAATAAAGTGTTGAACTAAGCTCCAAACGGTCCCCTAAGAGTCAGCATAGTGCGCAATTAACTCTCCCTCCCATCACCTCCAGTCCTCCACCTCATATTATCATTTTGTTGTGCTTCTGGGAGCCCATGAAAACGCTTAGTGACCCCTGGCTAATAGCGTGAGTGCTTAATGACTCACTGACATCTACTTAACGCGGGACTTTCCCCCATCTATCCATCTTCAGAGCCCCTAGTGCCGCACATATTTGGCCTCTGATGCGTCCCTAAAGAATGTTGTCCTTGGCAGCAGCAGCATCTCCGTCTGTCTCCGTCTGTCCGTCCACTGCAGAAGCTCCACCGGACGCCCACTCTCTCTCTCTCTCTCTCTCTCTCTCTCTCTCTCTCTCTCTCTCTCTCTCTCTCTCTCTCTCTCTCTCTCTCTCTCTCTCTCTCTCTCTCTCTCTTTCCTCTCCATGCTCTGCCAGGCGGCGTGGCATCTCGGAGACGCCCCCGACATTCCTCAAGCCACTGTCACTTCCTCTCGTGTGTTAATATTTTAATTATACTGACACCTCAAATATGTAGATTCACGACTTTGACGCGTTGAGTGGCACCGACAGGTCGCTCCCAACGGAGGTGATATATAAATATATATTATATATATATGTCATATATATAATCATATATA